>UELU01138860.1:0-32596 GCA_900490025.1 Megastigmus dorsalis
AGAGAGAGAGAGAGAGAGAAGAGACAAAAAGGAAAGGAAGGATGGTTGGGGAGAGAGAGAAAGAGCGAGAGAGAGAAGGAAGAACCTGAATCAAGGAGAAAGAAGGAGTCATGGCAAAAGAGAGAAAATAGGGAGCGAGTTTGTGCTGCTCTCTCTCTCTCTCTCTCTCTCTCTCTCTCGCTCTCCCTCTCTGTCTCTCTAACTGTGCTGCAGGAATACGTGTGTGTGCGCGTGCATGTGTGTGCGCGCGCGAGGGAGGGAGATGGAACGAGCGTATTTCGAGAGTGAGCGAGTGAGAGCGAGAGAGAGAGAGAGAGAGAGACGGAGAATTGAAAAGGGCGTACAGAGGAAGCTCTGGCGCGCTGGCAGATAGAGAGAGATAGAGTGAGGGGCCGAGAGCTGGCAACGCCGCACGCCGGGTGGATAGAGCTGGTCTGTCGGTGTGCGCTCTGTGTGCTCGACGGCGCAGGCATGTCTCTCTGGGCCGGGCGGCTGCGCCGGTAGACGCGGCAACGCAGCAGTGACTCAGCAGCAGCAGCAGCAGCAGCAGCAGCACTAGCAGCAACGCCTGCTCTCTCGATCTCTTTGTGCAGCAGCAGCAGCAGCAGCAACGGCAACGGCAACGGCAACGGCAGCGAGCGCTGTGTAAGATACGGCCGTAGCCGCCGCGCGCCACGGGCCTTTTGCAACTCGGTTTTGTAACTCGATTCCATGCTGAATAACCTCCCACTTTGGCCGTCGAGCGAGCGAGCGAGCGCACTGCAGCCGAGGCTGCCTTCGCGTGTACTTTTGCTCCGCTCCGCTCCGCGCGCGATGTGTGCCTTGCCTCTCTGTATATATGCTTGCCGTTACATACATACAACATGCCTATATACACCAATATATATATATAGCCGTGTGTGTGTGCTCTCTGCGCGCGATATAGCTTAGGCGGGAGGAGAGAGCGCTTTCGAATAATGCGCAATATTGCATTGTTATTTTGCCGCCCTTCTTTATCTCTCGAGATTTCTTTCTTTTCTTTCCTTGCCTTTGACTCTTTCTTTATTTAGCGCCTGTGTTCTGGTGGTCTTACCCGCGGGAGCGATATAGATTTTTTCGTTGACGGATCTGGTCGCTGAAACTAATTTCTTTTCGGATGCAGTGCTGGTCAATACGATTGAGATGTAGGTGCATTTATTGCACTTGCCTTTACGTTATTTATGTAGATAGCGATTATGTGAAGTATTTCAATTTTGGTATACTTTGAAACTATATTTTTTATATAAAGCAGAAGTAAATGCTTCTTTTATTGCACCGTAGTTAACCCAAAATGCATTGCTTTTATACTGACTTGTTACGATTAAACTTTTAGAAGTTGATCCTTGGATTTACACTATAAAACCGATTATATTTAAATAACATTTGGTCGGCGAAAAACAAGTTTTATTTGTGAACGATTACAATTCGCTGTCGAATTAAAACTTTCCTTTACGAAGAAATTGCATTGCGTACAAAGTGATTTTAGCTGATTGATTCTTTTTCATTGATAGAGGTATTTTGCCTATTTATTTCAATTAGATAAATTGAAGGTATAAAATTGGTAGACTTTAGTTCAGACCGAGCCAATGAATACATTGAAACAATAAACTATTACGTTTCTCCTACTACTACCTTGTTTCTCTTCTGCATGCATTCTATATATCGCTATATATTCGGCTTTATAAATGCAATGTTAACAATAGAGATTTTACGTTCGGAAAGGTCGAATGCAGTTCTGATTAATTTAGCTTCAACGGGGTTCAAGGGTTTTCTGCGTTTTATTGGCCTCGTGCTATTTAGTGAGTCATTGTCGTGTTTTCAAAGGCGTTTTCAAACTGAATGAGCGATGGTTTGAATGATCGTATTTTCGTTATGAAATAGTTTAACCGATACACGAATTGGCATCTGCATAATTTACGACTTATCTATGGTATTTACTGTATTCAAAAATGTTTGGTCTGTTGATAAGCTCTCTATATACCATGATTTTTTTACTGTAGTTGTAAAATGTTAATTTCACGTATCAATAACGTTTTTGAAAACTATTTTGCGACCAGCGAGAATATTTTTCCATGAGAGAAATGCTGTCAATGATAAAACTAGGCTTTTTAAAAGTGCTATCCAAGCGTTTTAATGTAACAAGTTTGAAAACTGCGTGATCGCCGATATGCGATAAATCTATATTATAATATTTTACGTATGATATTGACATATTTGTAAATAAAATTCATGAAATATGAAGTACCTAGAATTTATACAAAAATATTTAATATTATGCAGAATTGTTAGCTAAAATATTTATATTTTATAGTTCTATTTCTTAGTATGAAAGAATATCGTGAAGAAAATGCATTATAGTATGGAATGCAAGGTTCATATGAAAGTTGCATTAATATGTTTTCAAAGTGTCTTCGATGCTTCGACAAAGGGATTCACAAAAAGCTTAATGTTACAATTCTTCTAAATGGTTATACATTTTATGATTTATGTTCAGCACATGATTTCGATATTTTTAATTCTTCAAATTTTTCATTAACACCAAAATCAATATATTAATACCCTTTTGGGCTTATATAATTGCCGACGTATTGAAATGTTATATAGGTATAATATATTAATTTTCAATCCAGTCAGATTTAATTTCGACTGACAAGTCATTAAAATTGTCATATCACTGAGTGATGTTTTATTGCACATTACGACTAATTATTATGATCCTCTTTCTGATCAATTTGCAATGTATTACAAGTGCTTTCATTTAAACGTTAATTTTACTCACTGCAAATGGCAAATAATTACTATATGCCGTATATTCAAGTGATCATTTACTTTCCACAGTTGGGCTTTAAAACGCATTAATGTTAAAAAGGTTTCCTCGTACATTACAAGTACTTCGATGATGTTTGAATAAATCTGGAATAAAAACTGATGATTGTTCAAGTTACATATACTTTCACCGATATTTCCGATATTGTATTAAAAGAAATACATGTTATATTATCCTGAGATTTATCTCTTAAATCAAATGAAAAACAGGTCCCAGGCGAAAATTCACTTTAATTAGATGCAGCGACTCTAGCGGCCAGAGAAAAAATTAATTCGTAGTATGTTTTCACTCTATCGTATGGGAGAATTGGCTATAGCACAGTGCAATCTGGAGAAAAGCTTTCGGGAATCGTTGAAATTATCACACATGCATTTGTCGAAACGATACGCGATTTTCCGGCTCGAGCCAGGGCGAAGGCAGGAAAGAGCTGCGAGCGCGTCGCGCGCGTTCCCGGCTTGGTCCGTCGATGTAGAAAATCGAATTTCCTAAAAAGCACCTCGTGTGCGCGCTCTCCTTTCTTCCCCTGTCTCCTCCGGCCCCCGTATACCTCTGCGGAGTATGTAGACTCGCTGCGCTCGCGCGTTCCCTTTGTCGTTTCGATTTTTCTCTCGCCTCGCTGGATCGCTCGCCGCGCGTAAACGCGCCGGGGAAATGTTGCGCGCGCGCGCGCGGGCACCCGAAAAGAAAATCCCTCGTCGTTATTGACATCGACAGCCGATAAAACAGCAAGGGCGCGCACTTTTCCGATCGTCTCTCCTGCAATGGGGATGTGCAGCTCTTCCCGGGGATATGCCGCGGACGGGAAGTGCCGTTATTTGCAGTGAACGTTCAAAGAGCGTCGTATCGTTTGGCTGAAAGTCAGTGCACACCTCGTTAGAGATGCGTGCTTTGATTTTTGTAAACAAATATTTTCCAAACTAGCCTTTGACGAATATTCTTTCGGAAAGAATAGCGTGCTTTTCTGTAAACAAGAGGATGACGATTTTAAACTTGTTTTAGTATATGGGAATTCCAGGGGGATACAGTTTTACGACTTTGATTTTTTTGTTATTATACGGCAAAGCTATTGAGATGCACTTTTTTATAAGCCTTGACATTATATTTTTTTTAACAGTGTTCATCTGTTTGTTGACTTGCATTTGTAATGTAATTACAATTCATCACTAATTTAGCTTCCTAGAACAAGCTTTGATAACTCGGAAAAATTTGGAATCGAAAATGTTAAAAAATTGTCTCTTAATTTAAGTAGAATGGGTCGAGTATGGTGCGCCATCAATATTTTTGATTTTCCAATTTCTATATGGAGTGTAAAGGAAGAAGTATTCAGTCATATTGTATACTGCCTTCATCTGCAAACTAATAACTTCCTATAGATATGTCTTTTTATGGTTAGATCGAAGTATACGTGATTACGAATTGAGTTCTGAATTTGTCGAAATTAAATGTCCAATTATGTTCGATCACGCTTTTGTTGTTAGAGCACCTTTTAAATTGTGTGGAAAAATTTTCGACATTCTAGCGTTACATACCTCGATCAATAAAGTCATAAAGTCATTAGTGCTGAATGCATACGCATCAAAGCGAGCGTCGCGTACGCAGAATGATGTAAAAAGCGTATAGAGCAAGTCAGAATGAGAGGAGAAGATACGCGCATAAACAACGTATCCACGTCACATCATGACGAAACTCGCGTTCGAACTCGCGCTCGAGAGAGGAAATTACGATTTCGTCCCCTTGCTCCCCTCGACTTTGGTCGTCGTAGTAGGTTCCTCGATTTCTCCTGCCTCCCCCTCGGCAGTGTCGACGTGCCGCAGCCGCACGAGGCTATGGAACACCCGTCGATCCGACATTTTAACAGCGGCGCATGCGCACCCAGAGCAACAATATTTCCCGCCTTCCACTCGTTTTTTTTATTATTCATTGAATGAGTGTTTCTATTGCTGCAGATTATCTGTTTATTTCGGACGGATTACTAGCTTTCGCGGTTCTTTTTTTTTTTTTTTTAAGAAGTGTAAATTGTTTCTTTTTTTAATTTTTTACCGCTTCTATAGCGAAATGATTTTTCACATTTTATTCACATACACTCCGCGGGAGCATCAAATAGGAAACTGTGATTGATTATAAAATACTTTTTTAGACCGTTTTCGTACGAAGCTATATCGTAATGAAGAGATTTTTTTTCTTGATTGTGAACACCGAATATTGGAATTAATAAATAATTTCATTGATTTATTACGTTGAACTATACGTTACAAAAATAGATTAAAGCAGATGCTGAATTACTGTAATAAGATAGATAATTTCTGGCTTTGGCAAGCAATTAGTAAAAATACATATTATTAGCTTATATTTACAGCTTTAACATTAATATACTTGTTTTATTGCCTTGGAAAAATGGTCGGGGAATCCCAGTCTGCCGCCAGTCATGTTAACAAGAACAATGATGTAACGCAAAATCTGTGAAATGATTTTGCAGCAAGATAACAAAGAAGCGTTCTTTCATTATTCGTTTAAGTGTTGTTTCACGGGGTTATTGGGTTATTCATTTTACATAATAAGTTTTTATATCACAATTGCTTTTACTTTGTGTAAAATTAGCTCTACACAATGTGTACTCTAAATGGTCCGTTGTAATAAAGCAATTTAATTTCGCTAATTTACTTAATACGCAAAGGTAGAACGCAGCATTAAGAAGTTTAGTATTGTATTGCATGGTTGCTTTTACGAAAAAATCATGTATTCACAAATGGGATTGACATTTGTCAACAATTATTTCAAATTCTATATCAGCAAGTTTCCTGTCTATAACCTCCATCGATCTTTTGATGCTAATCCTAGCAGCAGATAGATTCTGCTCTATGATCGTTAAAAGTGTGTAATAAAAAGTAGTTCGGCTGGGATAGTTATGTATAGAATAATTATACATATAATATTTTTGGTTATCTAATAATTAGATTACTAATAACCTTTAGCAAGTCAATTAAAAACACATATGTACGCAACAAGCTCAGTTTCTACCTAAAAGCATAGCAAAAAAAGCTCAATGTGAATATATAAGAGTTATAGAGTAGTTTTTCGGCTGATATATCCTGTGTCAACAGCAGTTATATATGCTGAATTTTTGTGGATGTAATGGACGCGCGTCAAAGTTTAAATCATTCATATCGGAGCGCGAGCAACGATCGAGCGACAGGAATTCGAAACGGAAGGTAGCTGCAGTATCGGCGATACATTACAGATGGGACGTCGTGAAAATAGGGAGTCAATAGACCCGCTTCCTCGTCGTGCTCTGCGGTACGCCGATGGGGAAAGAAACTCTTATACCGACTGCGTCTCGCCACGCTAAACGCCCACTTAGTGGATTCCTTCGATTTTTCTATCTACTTTCGACAGATCATAAGCGCAGTTTGGCAGAGGAGAATGCACCCTGTTTCGCTTACGTGGGAATCCGTATATCTGAAAACAGGCAATGAGTTATGCTGTTGTCGCTTTCGTGGTTATCTCTTTTTTTACATTTTCGAAATTCCTGAAAATTGATACGTTTGATCAAACTGCTATCGATTAGGGTAGATGTATCTTGGCCACTGCTTCGATTCTGGCCATGTTTTAAATAAATCTTTGAAGCAATAAAAAATAAATAATTTCAAAAATGTAATATCTGCAGTTAAATAACACTTGAACTTAATAAATCATTTCATACAACGTTTTGATATAAAATTTTGTAAACATGTGTGCCCACAATTGGCACTGAGGTGGCCGAAGTTGGTTCCTTTACACTACTAGAATATTTGTCGTGGACTTTTATTTACGATAAAGCTTTCAACACTGTCTATTATTTTATGCATATGAAAAATTGCACTAATCATTTGGCGAATCTAATTATTAACTAATGTAAAGCAAAGTTTATTCGAAAATAATTCAAATTCGAGCGAAACTGTTAATTATATATACTTTAAATACATAAAAATTATGTAAAAGCAGTAAAATTAATTTACATACAAGTTTTAATATTAAACAGATTGTTTTTGTAAAAGATTGAATTTTTTATCACATTTTAACGATTCAATTTTATATTTCATTTATTTTCGTCGCCTTTGTTCTAGAAGTATACGGTCGGAGTATATATTCGTAGCGTCGCTGAATTCAGAACTAGCGTTTCAGTGGAAATCTTGTTACGAGTAAAAATTATTTTTTCTAGTTATAAATGATAGTAAATAAATTCGGGGTGAGTATCAAGTCGTATAATCTATCGAGTTATCGTATTTTTTACTGACACCAAAAGGCACTAATTAAATGAAAATAGTCTTTTTCAAGTAGTCCATATTTTACATTCGATCTGCTATACATGATCTACTAACTACTATTACTTTACTAACTAGTTTAGATGTTTATATAATACAATACATTAATTTTAACTTTATTTCGATACTTCGAATATGTAAAAGTTGAGAGTATTTTTTATTGAATCAAAAATAATTTTTTGTTATGTATTCAATCAATCTTCAACAGAAATTTATTCATGATATCTTAGCGTTTAAAATCATAAATTTAGTACGTCAGCCTTATAATTATTTTGTTAATTTAAAGTTTAATTTTAATTCAATGAAAACATAAAATTCTTAGTTCAATCAATTGTATCTATATAAGTACGCCTGATTTGCGTTAATTTGGAATCTATTATATTCCACGGTGTTTGATTGTTTTTTTAATGTTGAAAAAGACGTGGTGCTTTAAATTTTATACAAAGCTTTAGATAGATTCGAGTATCTATTTTAATTATGTTTAAAAATTTAGTAAAACCTTAATTATTTTGAATATAATGTTTTGAATTGAGATCATCTGTAGCCATATCTACATGATGAAAGGACTATGATTAAAACTTTCCATTTAAAATGACTTTTGTGACAATCATATCGGTATTCATAAGAATATTCATAAATTATAATACTCATCGTAATTGAGTCACGCTTATACTTGGAACCGCCTTATTTTCTAATTTATATGAATACCGTAAGATCCTAATACTTCATTGACCGTGTGCCGATTATTGTATTGTATCGTACGGAAAAAGGATAGTCCACGGTAACGGGTCAGAGCACGGTAGTCGGGACACACACCCTAGTTTTCGTTATCTCCAGCTCTTGTTCGACGCTGGTGCGACTCCCCCTATAGGTCGGATTCGAGCGTCGAAGGGGCTGAGGAGCCCTTCGAAAGAGCAACAGCTGTGCCGGCGCATGTGGGTAGCCCGTCACAAGAAGCGTCGGGCCACGTGTATAGAGGCCGAAACGCTCGAGAGAAGCCAGACTGTCGGGCCAGACCCTGACACTGCGGCCAGCAGCCGGCTGTTCGACGCATAGCGGCAGCTGCAGATGGTCCGCCGCCGCGTCTTGCCTTGCTGCAGCTCCCTACCCTCCAATTTTGCCGCTATGCGTCTAACTTCATTTGCTCCTCGTCTTCGTCATCTTTGTTCACCGAGTGCCTGGATTATCGATTCTTTTATATATATTGTTTGAAATTTTCAAAGCTTTTTTTTATCAAAGCTATATATATTTGAAATAAAGAGTCGCTTTAATCAATTTTCGTAAAATGCTTATACCTGCACTGATTTATAAATCTCACGTAATCGTATTAATATGAATGAGTTGCGTGAGAACAAACATCAATTACATTCTCACTAATCAGTAATCTAGGAATTAAAATTATTTTACAAAGATATCACTTTAGATAAAGATATGCAGATGTAGGTTTGCATTCAAATGGTTTGCATTGATACGAATGGAGCATCAACGCGATTAGCATTATGCACACTGTGGAAGATTGTATGGACATCAAAAGTTACGTCTAACAAGTGGCGACTGTATATAGACCCATTATTTAGCAAACATGCGGAAATCTCTCGCCGCCTCCCATGTGATTAACGGATCAGCAATGAACACAGCCTCTGACATCATTGAAAGCCTTGAAGTACTCGAGCTGTCATATTATGCCTACTTCCACTCGGGAGGTCAGTCAACTTGCGCTGATTTCTACGAAGCTACCCTCGCTGGGTTCAGAGTAGTATTGCGTAATGACGCGCTCGTTCCTTTCGTAGCTAGCAATTTTCTCGGTAACTCGGCCCATTATGCGTTGTGAGCTTCACCGCACTAATACTCCTATTGACAATGTGTGTTTATCCTATTTTTTTTCTTTTTTCTTTTTCAAGATCAAAGCTAAATACGGAGAAGTGTTATTTACTCAAGGTCGCTGTGCGTTCGCTAAATTTTCCGGCGCTGTATATTTACAATTTTTTACCAAACATTATTTTGTTGTATTATAATTTATATATAAAAAAATATAGGCGAATAATAATTTTGATGTACTTGTTTGCTAAATAAAGTTGAAGATTTAAAAAAAAAGTAATAATTCTGATACTATTGGCATTTATTTGGTTTTGGGTTTTGGGTATCATATTTCAGTGCATTAATTATTTGTTCTAAGATGGTCTAAATTAATTCGAGTGTACTTCGCATATTTTAATGACAGTTTAAACAACTAACTGAAATATTGTCATATCCGCAGTTTACGTCTAACCGAAAACTATGGTCAGGACAGTATTTTGTTATGAAAATTCTTATATTACGTATTCTATTGTAGGTAGTTACATCAAGACACCTTGAAAATAGTATTTAATTAGCAGGAAATATACGAGGTTATATAAAGTGGATGCTGTTTCTAAACGCAAGTTCATGGATAATGTATATATAAGATACAATCTACTTCTATCAATTTATTACGTAATCTTACATTAATACTAGCTCAAAAAATATCATATGAAATATGTAACTTTTAGTTGTATCATTATTAATTATAAAATTTAACTACAATATTGTATTTACGCTACATTATACAGAAAATATTTTAGTAAGAGTTTTGTTGTATGTTATTCATGCATTCAAGGCTTTAAATAAAACAGAAATGAAAAATAAAAAATAATGTCATTTCATTGAATTGTTTTTTAAGTATAAAAACTTACATAAACAATTTTTTAAAAGTCGTGAGTTAAAAATTAGATCCAATAAGACTAGTGTTATATTTATTGTTTGATTAGCCAATTTTTAAATTTTTAACAGCCTCCGCATAAGTCAAGGGCAGTGCACAAGTACATATATAGTGCAAAAGTTGGATTAGCCAATGAGAAACAAAATTTGACTAAGCTGTGTTTTTTTGTGAATTTTGTTAAGGCTAGCATGTCATTGACGGATCCTCCTTGTGCACTATATTTGTGCTCTGTTGCTTGGCAGTTCCTTTCTGAAGAATCGTTTTCGGTCTCGCATTCAGTTGATACTTTATTCTTCGGTATTATACTATTTTTCTAACTCTGTATTTTGAAATATTAGGTTGCCACTCAATGTAATTTAAGCAAATACTTTTTCAGTGTTTCGAAGTGACAGAATATTTTTATATCAGATAGAAAGTTATTTTATTGTAAATTTTCAGATAGTTATTATCTCCCATTATAAGGTAGCTTTTAACCCTAGTTGTACTGAGCTCATTTTGACCACAAAAAATGTCCTCGTGGGTTGGACACACATTAGCGGTTTTACTTGAAAACTGATATACAGGAGTTTTCGAGCTCGCTAATTATGGATCCGCTGTAAGTAAATCCGACGACGTGTGTCCGATATGTGAGGATAACTGATTGTCCCTCAAGAACCCAACTTCGTGCATCGATGGTTAAAGAACACTTTAAAACATGTCTTCCGTATTATCCAATCCTGAACAAAAATAAGAAGTACCGAGAACAAGAACATAAAAAGCCTCCAACAATGTATGTGTACCTTTTTATGTACTATAATTTTATAATACGATCATAAATGGTAAGTAAAATGCCAAATTAACAATAAAAATTGGCACTACAGGAGTTATTAATATTTTTTTAGAGACGGAATACATTTCAGTACTGGTCAATTTCGTCTATTCTATTTCTTTTATTATTTCTTCAAAAACATATTCTTTCCAAAATAATCTTGTGTACCTACAGGTAACTCTTATACTACAGTGAATTTAAATATATATAAGTGTCATACTCTTAACCATAAATTTCAGTTTCGCTTAAAATAAATTAGTTAAATATTCATTCATGAATGCGAATAGCGTCGGGTAAGTTAATATTACGTAAATCACTCCTTCACGTTCCCTTAATCTGGCAATGAAGAAAATAGCACGTAAAATCAAGCATTTTGAAAAACAGCTCAATTAGGAAAATAAATCTTTACGATCAATTAAGTAAATGACCAGGTAGGCAAAAATAAACAAGCGATAGCGCATCTAAAAGTTCATACTGTCTTTGCGTCGTGAAAATAGCTATACGAGATCCTTACAAAGCAACCAAAATATGCGCAAGTCCGAGCGCTCGTGGAGTAGTAAAACCGCAACGCTTCTTCCTGTTGCGTCACGCATGCCAAAGCATAACAGTACAACGTGCGCCTCGTATAGGCTGTTCCGATCTGAGCAGCTTACAAAGCCATGCATTAAACTGCAGTGGAAAGTTAAATTAGTCGTCATCTTTGATTTTTGGAAATCATCATTTTTTATACAGATTTTTAATTTTAAGTATAAATAATAAATATTTTAACTTTTATAAAATAGTGAAGATTGCATTAATATTCATTTCTAATTGGATAAAACAGAAAAGTATATTTAAATTAAAAATTATAATAATAATTTCGTTTTAAAGTATTGTCAGCAAAGTTACTTATTTTGACACAAGACTCATATACTATTTTTGTTATCAGTGCTGATACGCACACGTTGTAACGCAAAAATATTGTATTATTAACCAAATATTATATCACAAAAGCATTTAAAGAGACCCGTGCATCGACATTTCATTGAAAAGGCCCTGGAAATCAAGATCTTCACCAATTCATATTAATTTTATGCATTAGTGAATTTCTATATATACTACAAAACAAAATATATAGCTGCACATTAAGAGCATAAAGAGTGGCGAATATCTTGCGTTAAGGGCCTATTCAGTAGAACCCTGATACACGGGTCTCAGTATTTTGCACACATTGTAATTCCTGAAAGTATCAAGAGAATCCAGGACCCCAATGTCTGGTCTGGTCATCTCCTCCTAAGTTTGAAGCAACTATTCTTATGTAATTTTTATAACTGTACCTTTTAACCCTCCTATGCACCATGACAAGATATTTCATTCAAAATAGACACAATTACTACATAGTACATATGAGCCCATGCGTAGGAGGGTTACTATGATGATAATTATTTCTGCATTTACTATAAGATGATTGAGTACAATAGTTACACGTAGCTTTAACTTTAATCTTTTCAGACCCAATATACATTGGCATGGGCACAATCATTTTAGTTTTTGTAGAATTACGTGAACAAACTCAAATTCCACATATCGTAATAGAATTATAAGTTATCGTATATCTAATAGGAGCCGAGAAAATCCAAAAAATAAAAAAATAATTTTATTACAGAATTCGAATTGAGCATGACCACCAATCATCCTAAAATTATTTTGAAATCGTATCCTATTCGAAAGATAAATCAGGTCTGAAATTAAGCACTCTTATTACATTTGATCATATTGTCACCTCGGTGAATAAAAGTCTTAACTCAAATTTTGCATTCTAAAAGGGTTCTAACTTGACTCTTTTGCTCAAAAAGGTCTTGCTCAGCTCTTCTGGTCCAAAAGGTTCGATCTCAGTTTATCTGGGTAAAAAGGCTCAACTTTTTCTTTCTCAAATATTCTGCGTCGCCCGTTAAGATTGACGGTATAAAACAATTAAGTAATTATTCCGAAACTCGTATAGGAATTATTTATCTCCAAAAATTAAAGGAATACAGCTATAAATTTTTTCTTTATTTTTTTAAGCCCTTTTGTTGCTTATATTGGGTTTATGACAACTTTTAGTCCACGCAAGAAAAGGAATAGTCAACTTTGATCTTGTATATATTTATTCTATAACATTTTGAGATTAATGTATAAAAACTCCAAAAAAGTTTTTCCACTTTTCTGCTTAAAAAGCTCAATACATCTGGATAAAATGATTTTTTTTCAATTTTTAGTCAAAAGGATCTATCTATCTTTACTTTTTTTATCATAAGGGTTCTTTCTCGGTTTTACTGAGGCTTTTTCTCAGTATGTTTAGTCAAAAAGGTTTTATGTTAACTTTTTTAAAAATAAAGAAAAAATAGTCTATTTCAAATTTTTGGACAGAAAGGGCATATCTCAATATTTTAGATCAAGATGTTTTATCTTACGAACACATTTTTTCTTGCAAGGAAGAATAGAAATTATTTCTTCCTTGCAAGAATATATTAAAACTCTTTATTTTAGGCTGAGAACAAGGTTTTAATACAGAACTTTTCATATAAAATTTCACATCTATGCAATTTCTACTATCTTACAGAGTTGAAAGAAAAAGACTATGCGTTCGACAGATAGAACCTTTTTAACCTGAAATGTTGAAATATGCCCTCTTATTCTAACTCGAATATTGTAGAATCTACATTTGTATATAACTTTATTCCCGTAAATTTTACACGTATGAATTAAAAAAGTTTATACTTTTCTATTTTGCATATTAAATCTTTAATTCATAAAATTCGATGTGAATAAACATTGTTGTTTATTGTTTAAAATAGATTATAATAGTTTTATATTGCTATATCTATTTCTTAAGTAATTTTTTGCATCAATCTGTCCTAAAATTAGCATAATAGTAGTACGAAAACTCAAGAACAACTTTATAAAAAATTCTTTAGCTGTCTTTCTGACAAAGTGTGCTGCTTAAGCCCAGAATCAAGCTGGAAAAATTGTAATCTAAATTCATTTGTCAACAGCCTATATAGAAATATAGATTTTCATCAATCTTTAGAAAAAAATATAATTAAGCCTATTATTTTATAAAAAAATATAAGAATATTTTTGACGTAGAGCATTGAATTCATCGATACGTACTTATTTAAGTAAATACTAAAGAAAGTCATTGTATTTACATAAAAAAATTTCTTTTTTTAACGATCTTCCATTTAACATATTTCAGGCATGTGCCAAATCGGAGTGACCAAGTAAAGTGTATATTAGTATTAAATAAAATAATAAGCAAAACAATTTACTCTAAAACTGAATAAAAGATCGATGAAGAATTTGTGAATGACAAATGAAAAGTTCAAATAAAAGCCAGATCATTTCTCAGATCCTGATTTGGCCCAGTCTGTCGCGGCAAGTATAGAAAAACACGCGAAAGCACAAGTCATCCGATATCGCGCAAAAAGCCAAAAGCAAACTAAGCTAGATCGTGGAGGAGACGTACAGCGAGGCGCAAAAAAAAGAAGCGGCGAAAAAGGGTGGGAAGGGTGGGGAAGGCAGCAAAAGAAGGAAAGAAAGAAAATAAAAAGCATAATAAAAAGGATGTCGGGCGAATGCAAACTTGGAAGATCAACATTCTTATTCTCGTGTTCCTTTGGAATCTGAAGCGTCGGGGAAATGCACCCTCGAACTGCGGGCTTCGTCTCGAAGGAACGCCTAACCTTGACATTGATCCAGATAGCAAGAGGGCGAGAGGGTGAGAGAGAGAGAGAGAGAGAGAGAGAGAGAGAGAGGGCCGAGGAAAGAGGGAGAGAGCTATTCGCGCGCATTCCGCACAGAGCCAACTTAGAAAGTAGCGCCCCTGCGTCCAAGTCTCGAGGCGGCGCGGCGCGTGCAAGGTGTGCCAGTGTATATAGGCGGGGGTGAGAAGCTCTTCGAGCTGCTGCTGCTGCTACTACTGCGGGAAAAAGACGGATAGACGAACGGACGGCGGGGAAAGGCAATAAAGGGTGCGACAGAGATAAACGCTCGATGTCTGTGTATATACATATATAGGGGGACTATACGTAGGGGTAGAAGTTTCCGCTGAGAGACAGGTATATGCATGTGTGTGGGGGTGGGGAAGGGAGCTGCGCGAGTTCGGAAGCCTGCGGAGAGCTGGAGAAAAGGCTGCCTCTATCCCTCTCTCTCGCTCTCTCTCACAGTGTGTGTGTGTACAAAGGCGAGCGAAGAAGCCCGACCTTGTCGTCGTCGTCGTGAGAGAGAGAACCTCCTCCACTACTCGGCGTTTCGGCTTCGCTCTCTGATAAACCTAGAGAGCGCGTTATGGCTCGAGTCTCTCTCTCTCTTTTCTCGCTTACACACACAATATATATATGTATATACATATGTGTGTGTGTGTATACGTGTGTACCTGTTGCTTATTCCCTTGTTCTACGTCTCTGGCACTTGGCTCTTTACTGGCCTCCTTTGCCTCTGCCCTTTCCCCTCCCCCTCATCACCCACCCCCTTCACATATAACACATCTCTACTCCTACTTCGAATAGAGAGAGAGAGAGAGAGAGAGAGAGAGAGAGAGATGAATGGGGAGGTAGAGCGTGTGTTGGAATGAGCTCTCGCACTCGAGGCACATCGGTCATCCCCCCGTGTGTCTTGCTTATTTGCGTTTCTTGACCCTTCATGAATTTCATTCACGTCCCAAGCTAGGACTGGTGTTCTTTCTGGTCTGCGCTTCAAATCCAACTGGTCAATTGACGTACTGGATCTGTAAAGCCATGATGTACTTATACAGTAGTGTTTTTATTATAGTCAAAAATCAATAGTATGTCTATAATATATAGCTTTAAATTAAATGTGCAAAAACGAATTGCTAAAATTTGATCAATCACCCAGAAGCAATTTGCGTAAGCCGTCCATTGTTGGTGGTGCAAAATTTCGGAGTGATATCCGAGCGCTTTAAAAGTTTCAGTACTCTCTGCCCTCAAAAGCCATTACCGTCCACGAATTTCCTCGCTTTCTCGCTTTCTCTCTTTCTCTCTTAGCAAACAATCCCCCATCTCCCACCCCATTTCCCACTGAAACACGTATACATTAAGCGGCGCGTTTTACACGTTTACGGCGGCACTTCGTTTATATAGCTATATACGTGCGGCGGTGCGCGGGAAAGCGAGTAAACTCCTCCATTCATAAAGCTTCCCTCGGGCGGCAGCAGACCCTGGCCGCGAGGCGCCTCCACCTCCTCTTCTTCCTCCTCCTCCTCCTCCTCTGCCTCCTTCGTCGTCGTCCGTACGCCTCTGCACGCGCCCCTATTATATAAACGCGCGGGGTGGTGGGCTAATGTGGGTTACCGAGCCATCTGAGGAGACTAACCTCTCGTGCGCTCTCTCTCTCTCTCTCTCTCTCTCTGCTCTTTACGACGACGGCGTGGCCGCGACACGAGAGCAACGGCTAAGGTCTCAAGGTCGGCCCTCGAGTTTCATCTCCCTTCCTCCTCCTCTCTCTCTATCTCTCAAGCTCGTTGCTCTCCTCCTCCCATGTTCCACACTGGCTCGGGATGCCGGAAATACGATCGCCAGAGTCTCGGTGTCTGCGGCCGATAGTTTGATCATGTCTTATCCCCCGGACACGCTGTCTGTGCGCTCGCGCGTGTTTATGTGTGTGTGTGTGTGCGTGTGCCTGCGCGTGGGACGCGGCTGTGAAATAGGTTGGTAGGGGAATAGTCCGGTTGATTGTGGTGTGTGTGTGCGAGCGTAGGATGATCTAATCAACCGTGATCGAAGCTGGGGCTTCGAGAGATGCGATGTCTTTAGGAGCTGCTTGTAAGTCAATTCTGCTTGTTGTGGAACCGTGTGGAAGAAATAAACAATGTACCGAGTAGTTGAATATCGAAGCTTATATTTAATTGACTTTTCCTAGATGCACATTGATCAATGGTGTTTTAAAAAAAAATTTCTCATATATGTAAGTAGAAACAGACAAATACAAGAAGACGTATTGAGCTATTCCGTGTTCATTGAAGATTTCATTTTATTTGGACCTTGTTGGAATCTTCCTTTCAAATTATTCACCTAAGATTTACAAAAAAAAAGTAGATGGCCGGCAAACCATCGGTGGTCAATCACAAAACTTGGGAACAAAACTTACAGCGGGCAAAAGCATCGGGCGCACCCTCGCGCGGTCGCATCGCCAAGTATACACACGCTGCAGCGAGCAGCTCGAAAAGGAATCCATCGAAAGGCGCGCACCCAGCTATACAGAGAATCTTCTTTCCACCTGACAAGTGGCGCCGCGGCGCCCTCGATTCCGGCCACGAAGTTTAGCATAAGACGAGTCGGAGAGGCGGCCACGAGCACGCTGCCTCTACCTCCTCCCTCCGCTGCTGCTGTCTCCCTTTCCCTCGCTCGCCCACCCTCCGCATCTCACCCTTCTCTGTCTTAAAGTCTCCGAGTCGGTTGCCCCTGGGGGTCGCACGGCTCTCGCAAATCGCTCCAGCTCTTCCGGATACACACGTACACGTATATAGAGGCTCTGGCGTGGGTCTCGCTCCTCTCGTATCGCCGCTTCCCGCTTCCCTCGACGTCACGGCTTCCGCGCTTACACACGTGTGCGCGCATGCAAGCGGCCAAAGTCCCGATGCCGATGTGTGCAAGTGCACATGGTCACACGGAGTGTAACTACGGAGGACGAGGCACACGGGAGTAAGAAGCAACAGGTACACCCGCAACCCTAAAGCTCGAATAACAAGCTTGGCGGATTCTTCGAAAAGCCGAAGGGCCGCGCCGTCGACTGTTCGATTCCTTCCTCGACCAAGGTCGCGCCTCCACCCACACCTATACGACTCTCTCCGATTCCGCGCAATCTCTCTCTACCTTTCTCCCTCTTTCTATGGATATATGTAGATGGAGGCATTCGACCCCATTCGGTAAAAGCGGCGAAGGAGCCGCTGCTCCACTCGGTGTGGGTGAGTACGAGGAAAAGCCATTGAAAGAGAGACGTGTGTATGTGTGCAACTCGTGCAACCCAGCAGAGGATATTCTCGAGATATCGAGGCGCGATCGTATCGTACCTAAGGGCTCTCTCTCTCTCTCTCTCTCTCTGTCTCTCTCTCTCTCTCTCTCTGTCTCTCTCTTTCTCCTTTCGAAGCGCTTTCTTGCACATAATGCGAGGAAGGCATTTCACGAGATTGCACAGCACGGGATTCTAGTAGACGACCTCACGGGATTGTCGAGCGATTACAGGATCTTCCCCTCCCCTCTCTCTCTCTCTCTCTCCCTCTCTGTCTTTCGCTCTCACGATGCTTCCTCGCGTGCTTCTATGGGTATAGGTATATAAGCGAAGAGAGGGGCGATGACCTCTCTTTCTCTCTTTCTACGGCTTCTTTCATTGATTTACTTTCCATGCGAATGCCTTACGGTGACCGGCTCTTTGAGGATCCATCGAGGGCTTCGGATGAGAGTATCAGCTGATTCGTTCAGTAGGCAGCTTTGGATGTAGCCGTCGAGGGATGAAGGTGCTTCAGTTGGACACTAGAATGGAATACTTATTTGTTCATGCTCTTGTGCAATCGGTGCACATTATTCCGTTGAAAAAATAGGCCAGTTTCTTCATTATTTCGGAAATTTGGGAAATGTGCTTGAATGGATATGTAGAACTATTTCGTCATTCAATTATTCAGAAATTATTAAAGGCAACTTGGTTCTATTTTTCAGTATCAACGGTCAACACGTATATACAAAGTCATGTATTTTTTTTTAAGCTTGTATGGAATTGCAAAGAATATTTTCTAATAATGAGTGAAACGTTCGTGGATGAAAATAAATTAACAGGTAGAGAGAACGATCATTGCGGACCAATAAAGCACACTTTCTATCAAAGGGTCAACGTTTCGGACGTTTATTTAATACGTCCCTCTTCAGGGCCTAAAAGTAATATTTTATATAATTAACAGTTGTGAACATCATGTCACAGGTTGTTTCTACTATCTAAGCTGTATATGACTATCACACCTAGACAACTCACTTATCCCGTGAGATCATCGCTTGAACTCTCGCACTGGACTGACTAGAATATTTCTTTGCGCATTCATTAGTTGTTAACAGAGTCACTTGGAAATTACTTTTCCCAACCGATTCGTTTCCAATTAATCAAGATGAACCTCAAAACAAATCGACGCATCACCAAACCTCCATATTCCATTCAAATACAAACATCTTGAATGCAAACTCCCTCAGGCTTTGCATTCCACTTTGGGCACTTTCCCTCTTCGCCTACAGCTCCCACCTTCTATCTCTCTCTCACTCACTTCCTCGACAATACGCACGTGCGCATATATACAAGTTAAGCACGCGGAAATCCGCGGCTCGGCGAGTGGCTTAACCTTGGCGAGTCAAGTGCAGCAACGGCAGCAGCAGCAGTAATAGTAGTAGTAGTAGTAGTAGTAGTAGTAGTAGTAGTGCACAACACGTGGTCGCAAATAAGTGTCACAGCGGCTCGAGCGCGTCTCGTGACACGAGCCGCGCACACGTCATCCGCTCAGCTGAGCCACAAGCGAAGCCTCTTGTCTAGTATACTAAACACTCCCTCCCTCTTCCTCTCTCGCTCTCTCTCTCTCTCTCTCTCTCTGTCTCTCTCGCTCGCTCTCTTGACTACGAGAGTCTATATATCTGTGTACACGAAGCCACTTGGCGTCTTCCTCGTTCCCTTTAACTGGTCTTCGCCTCTGGCGCGTTTTCCGGAGCACCTCAGCCCCCGTGTGCACGTGTGTGTAGGTGTGTGTGTGTGTGTGTGTGTGTGTGTGTGAGTGGAGGGTATGATAGGTATATAGAGGGAAGCTGCTGGGCTGAATATGCGAATACGTGCCGGCATTTGCGAGAGCGAACGAAAGGGAAAACGAGGTTGCCGGGCTTCCGCTGACTTACCGCTTCTCTACCTCCCTCTATCTCTCACTCTCTCTCTCTCTCTCTCTCTCTGGCTCTGTGTATATGTATACAGGTACATGTGCTCGCAATTCTCCCTCTCTCTCTCTCTCTCGATATATACGTTTGCATAGATGTGTTGATCCGCGGTAGCAGCGTACGACACGGGAGCCGAGGGATCGAAGGCGCGTGGGATGGGCCGCGGAGGCGGAAACTTGCGAAAGAATTTCCTTCTACTCTGGCTGGGGAGTTATCGAATAAAGGAATGCGCGCGAGGCAAGACTGCAGAGAGAAAATATTTTGCGACCAAACTGGCGTTCGAGTGTTTACCTTGTTTGCTTGTTTGATATTTTATTGCCCTTCTTTCTACAGATTTTCCAGCTAGTTATTTGCAGTTATCGCTTTATTTAACGTTGCATTGATTTTAGATGAACCAATAATAAAGACTCTTGTCGTATTCACCTTGCTAGAACTGTTGGTAAAATAGGGCGAAATCATAAATCTTTATTATTTGTCAGAGTTCTCAAAACAATTTCAACATTTATTTTATTTACTTAACGTTTCTTCGTAGTTCTAGAAATATAAAATCAGTATAATTTACAATTCTGTAGTTTCAGCATATTAGCTTTGCCGCCTCTGTCAGTCATATAGTCATAAGTTCACCTTACTATATGAGATGTACTTGAATTATTAAAAAAAAAATGTTGACAATAAACACGATTGCCATTGAAGAAGCACAACTTGATCGAATCTCCCAGCTGAGGGCTAAAAAGAAAAGAGCGAACGAGCGATCCGACTGGTTTTAATCCCGAAACAGCGTGGGCTGTTTTACTCCCTCTCCGCGGTCCCGCAGGAACTTCATCACGGGCCGTCTTATACCCTCGGCACGATCCGGCCGCCTCCGCACCCTAGGCTCACGAGCAAACACCGACATCCGATAGCACGCCGCTGAGTTTGAACGTCTCTTTGACCCACTGACCGAGAAACTCGCCGAGCGTTTACCCCATCGTGGAGCTCTAAATTGCTGTAAGCGAAACTGTTCTCCGCGGGGATTAGTTCCCCTCCTCCTCCTCGTTCGCCTTCGCCTCCTTTTTTTCTCTCTCTCTCTCTCTTCTCGCTCGCTCTCGCCGAAGTGCAATGTCAAGGAGATTAATCGAGAACAAAGCCTCTTGCCAGAATTCATTTTCAGCCTGCCTCCGTTCCTTATTTCACCGACCCAAGCCGTTCTCCTTGTACGCTTGTATAATTTGTTTTTCGAAAATATCACGAATAAGAAATTGATTTTCAAAAAATTTATTTCGTCCCACAGTAGGTCTTTGTTGCAAATTACAATGCGTAGTCCGGTATTCAAAAAGATGCTTGAATTGCGAAGATAAAAGAATTTGTCCAAGGAACGATTTGTCCGAATAATAAAAGCAAATCTCCACGTCGCAGCTGTCCGAAGCGGTAACGGTCCAAACAGCAAGTGTGTCCAGAAGAGCAATGTAGCTTTCCTACCTGAGCCTCAAATTAGCAGTTGGCCCGCAACGAAATAAAAAGCAGCAGCAGCAGCAGCAGCAGCAACAGCACGCGCCTGCAGTGAATTATCCCCGACACTCGTGCACCAGCAGTGGAAGGTTAACAGCCGGCAACTCCCCCGTATACCAGTAGAAGCCATTGTCTAGTCCGAGTGCAGCATTAAATGCCGAATTAACAAAAGGCGGCCAAAGCACTTAGCACCCGGCGTGTACTCTCGCAATATTCTCTACCCCACCTTTGCACCCAGTTTCTAGCAACAGGTCCTCGGCGGACCTACGCGATTTGTTTCCGCGCGCTTCTTCTCCTCCTCCTCTTCTGCTACATGGGACTGGCTGGTAAGTCTGTCTAATACTGTCCTCGCTGTTGGCTTTTTCATTCGGATCCAGATTGCGAGGGTCGCTATTGAATTTTGTGGTCGAATACGCCGTGTCAAGTTTCGGGAACAGAAAAGTGGAATTATACATTATGAGTTTTGTTAGAATTTTGATGATTGTCATGGTAAAAAGTATAAGGTTGGATACTTTATGAAACACTAGCGAGTAATCAATCATTCTTTCGTTCTTTACAAATTCTACACTTTAAGAGGAGTTGTAAAAATTGTTATAATACAATACCTATGAAATTGGAAGTAAAATAAATTATTTATATGTTGATTTATTTAATAAATTTTGATATACCAGCTGTTATCGTCAATCACTGAATTTTCAATTTCGTTGCGTCTATATAAAAGATTATTTGATATATCGCACAGAAATACCATTAATAATCCCAATTGTATCTTACTCAAAGTTTTAACGCATAAATCGTTACGGTAACTTACTGCAGTTATTAATTATCGCATAGGTGGTTATATCATTGGTAAGAATTTAAAATACCGATATAGATACTTGAAATGAAAGTACGGAACGAAAGTCTCGAAGAGTTACGCGATGCTTGTACGATTCTTAGCTTACGAGACTGTGCGCAGCAACAGAAAGATGATTTGACTGTTGTGCGTGCAAACTATCAGGAGAAATCGCTATGCCTTCACCGTCTACAGCCTTACGTCATTTTCCATAAAAAGGATTCTTCTCCGCGGACAAAACTGGAGAGCAGATGGAGCGTTTCGTTAAAGGTGCGCTTTGAAACGTCGACAGTAGAAGCTCGAGTACCTTGATTGTCGCGCTTCAGCGACAAAAGTCAGGATAATTACAATTACATAATTACAGGAGGGATAAAAGACGAATCCAGTGGCAAGTAACTATAGAGCGATCTCGCGTCGTAGCACCGTTTCGCAGCCCGACAACAAACAATCCTTTCTGCATAAAAAAAAAAGGAAAGAAAACGACAAACGCGCCCATAAAAATTAATGAGAACGTAAAGCGTGGCAACGCGTCTCTGTATAATCCTATAAAAGGAATCACGCCCTCGAAAAGCTATTTTTAAGCAGTCGCGCGCACGTGCTTACGCTCCCGTCGTTATCTCTTTTTTTATTCCACGCGTTTTAACGTCGCTCAGACGCGAGCGAGTGCAAACGTATAAAGCCGAGAGAAGGAGAGGAAGGGAGAGGAGCATAATATACTCGGCTGTAGCGCGCGTCGTCATTCGCGTCGGGGAAAAATCGCGCTCCGCCGGCCTTAAAAAAGGAAAAAAAACACACACACACACACGGAGAGGAGGTGGCTAGCGGGGAAATCGATACTTAACCAGCTGACGCGAAATCGTCATCATCGACGTCGGCGGTGGCAGCAGCGCCGGTAGCGATTAAGCGCAGCCGGGCGTGTGTAAAAGGGTTCTTTGGCCTTGAAAGGTATATAGCCTTTGCGTCGGGGAGCGCCGCGAGCCGAGATCGACACAGGGCCAATAAATTTCCCGCCGGCAATCTCTCCTCTCTCTCTCTCTCTCTCTCTCTCTCTCTCTCTCTCTCGCCCTCTGGTGCTCGTGTAGGTGTAAGCGGGGAGAGTCTGTGTATACAGAGAGAGAGAGAGAGAGAGAGAGAGAGAGAGAGAGAGAGATGGCCGGGGCTCGTAAAGCGCCGTAACCGCCGATGCCTGCCCGCCTGCAGCTGCCACCCATCGCGCCGATTGATTCGCCCTACAGACGAAAGCGCGCGCGCGTGCCCCACGAGGAGGAGAGGCACGACGCCCTATAAATGAGATAGAGGGGAAAAAAGGAAAAGAATGAGAGAGAGAGAGAGAAGAGAGAGAGAGAGAGGGAGGGAGGGAGGAGTGAGCGACAGGTATAAAGCGCGTGAATGCGATATCGATTTGTTGCCCTTTTTTTTCGTTTTGACCTCTAGTTTTAGGTGCGTTGACTTTATCGATGCACTCGCCTGTAATCTAGGCAAACATGTCATTTCTAGTCGAGCCCCCCCTCCCTTTTTTTCTTTTTTTCGTTGTTTGGAAAGCTGTGCCGAATGGACGTGTGCACTTGAAATTCAAGGTGATTCGCGGGAGCTTTGACATTTGTTTTTAGCTTCGTAAGAAATGTTTTTTTACTGCAGTTTTTTTTTCATAATGTACAGGGTGGATTGATCAAAATGTTTATAGAATCAATAATAAAGTACTGACAAATTGGTTTGGCACAGTAGAAAGGTGTTGTAAGTAGAAAGGGCAAAAGGAGAATTACTTTCCGATTAAAGTTATAGTTAGTTAGTTATATAAGATATACTTATGAAACTTATACCATAATTTTAGTGTACGTGAAATGGCCCGTAATTAAAAAAATTGTTACCTTTACTATAAAAGGAAATGTTTTTAAAAAGGTCGAGTTGATTTCACCCTATGCCTAGTATGCCCAAGTAGAAACAGATAAATATAGCAAGACATTGACAACCTACTGCAATCAATTGGTTTCGTCGTAGTAAATTTTTATTTCAATTTAATATTCTTTGATGCTTTACGCTTATTTCTATCAAAGCTTCGACTTTTTAATATATTAGAAAATAAAAAAGCGCTTTTGATGAACGGGTGATATCAATATCGAGGCTGTACGCGGAGAAAATAAAATAGAACAATACATTTTACAGTCAATTAGCAGTCGTTAAGTCTGTTGGTTTGCCCTTTTGTAAAAATTCCACTTTTCATTTGTTGCACAATGAGTTGCTGAAAAATTAAAAATGAGTCATAACTTTTTTTATGGCTTTCGGTAACTTTTTTAACTCTTGCATAACTTTAATAATTAGTGCTAATGTAGTCGGAGAGGTCAATGCTTTTTTACATTGTCCGATAATTCCGTCGTTCCGGTCCAGTAGCTTTTTTCAATATTTCCATTTCAGGAGAAGTTGGCGAGTTTCTTTTCGATGGATTCAATAGCGATCGCTCTTTATAAGTAGGAGATTCGATAAGGTAAAGTTCATATAGTTCCAGTACCATTTGCGATATGGTTCCAAATTTTTTGTGTTTTATGTTTCGACTAAAAACTATCTTCTTCGTGGACAGACTCGTTTGCTGCAATTAGGTTGCGTAAATTCCACTATAAGTTTGGATAAATCACTCGTGTAACGCAACCGTAATTTATCATAAACAAATGAAGTACGAAAAAAATCGTTATTTTCAAATTTAATTTGTGCCGCAAAGGCTTAAAAACGGTTTCATTTAATACGCTACTGGAACTCTACATTACATTCGGAATGGCGTAAAAGTACCCACGGCTATCAGTCCCATTCATCCGCAGTAAAATTCTCTCCTACAGAGTTTCCTCGACACCTCGATCCTCCTTAATCGTTGCATCGATATACCCATAAGCACCTCATCGCAGAAATACGAAAAGTGAAAGGCCAACAAAACAGCCTCGACACGCGCGAAAAAGAAATCAAACGGAAGATAAATATATGCATTCGTCCGGTGGTATGGTTCGTCGCGCGTCAATCATAGGCAAGCGTTGAAATCGAAAGAGAAAAATAGAGGGGAAAAAAAGCGCGCCATTGATTCCCGCGCACACACAGGGACGCATAGGCATGTGGCCAGCAGGCGATCGAGGTGCAGGTGACGAGAGCGAGACGCTACTGCGAATGCAAACCCGTCGATCGAGCGAGATGGAATCGGGGAGCGCGAGGCTGTACAAGCGCCGGGTGCGCGCGTGACCCGCGGCGTCGCGATCCCCCGAGCTTATAGGTCAGTGGTATCGCTGAAGCCGCCAAGTTAAATGCTCCCCCGCGATCGGACGCTCGCTCCAACGCTCGCTCTGAGCAGATGGATCTCATTCGGACAGATCTTTGTCGGACCTTTATGACCCACTGAAACTATACCTTTTTCGATCAATTCTCCTGATGCTCTTTTTCTTCGTTCTATGCAACGATAGGCTGTTTCATGCGCGGCTCTTTGTTGCTTGAAAGACCCTTGTTCAATAGATATCTGTTTTATAGCTTGTTACTACTTAATTGAACTTTGACGTTTTAACTGTCATATTTTGTACTGATATTGTACTGGTGTTTTATAGCATAATTACAGTATATCTCATAGTGATGCTTTTGTAAACTATAGAAGTTTGTATTAAAAATGAAGTATGCAATTAAAGATAAAAGTTTCATATGCAACACGACAACACGGAATTTGTTTAATTGTCATTGTAAATAAATGTTATATACATGCGAGTCCTACTCTACACGGCACTTTCTACTTGATGCACTCTGTCATCGTTGCTCTTTAACGACGCATCCCGAAGCCGATCATCGAATTCTTACGCTCAACGTTACTCATGGATTATGAGTAAATGGCAGTAATCTACCGTGCGTTACGTAACTCATACTTGAACCTACAGAGAGAGAGAGAGAGAGAGGGAGAGAGTACGGCAGCCGGGTGCGAAACGCAAATACAAGAATGGAGGCACAGGTATAGTCGAGTAAACGCTCTCTCTCTCTCTCTGTCCTTCTCTTGGCAAATATATAGACGAAAGCGATCCTCTCCTTGAACTCACCTATATAGAATCTTTCGTCCAAACACACAACATCCGCAGCGTACGAATGAACGTGACTGTATGCGTGCAAGCGCTCGCTCCACATCAGAGCCATATACAGCCACATCTCTCCTCGCGCGACTCGCGTATGACCTGCACAGTGCCCACATACAGATACGTCACACACGCGAGAGCAGAGAGGGAGAGAGAGAGAGAGAGAACACCGCTAACCATTAATTAGCGAGCGTGCAGAACAGAGTACGAGTGGCGGTGTGTCGCGCTCGCGCCAGCTATACCTTACACTCGCGCTTCACTTTCATCAAAGCTCCGCGCTGGCGAGGCTCACTTTTATGAATGACTCCATCCGTCCTCCTACTACTCCCGGCAGTGGGTCTCCCGCGAGCGCCCGTGCACTGGGCGACTTTCAAAGCCCCCACACACACACATATACAGAGAGAGGATCGTAAGCGAGAACGAGAATGGAAGAGGAGAACGGGACGAGGGGAGGAGGTGGCGGCAGCTGGCATAGGCGAGGAAGGCTCGGGGGATATATGGTTAACGGGAGCATTTAGTCGAGGCGGTAATGAAGAGGCCGAGGCGGCCCGGGAGCAGCACCGAACGAGCCGCAGACGGACTGCACGCGCCGCTTAAAAGCCTTCCTATATGCGCGCGGTATCGTAAGCGCCATATACGAGCGCCGCGCCGCAAGCTGAACGCGCCGCGAGCTGCTGCCCCTCTCGCAGGCGCGCCACGCGCGTCTCTTCTCGGCTGCGGATCTCTCTCTCTCTCTCTCTCACTCTGTGTGTGTGAATGTGTGGTAGGTATGTGTAACGCGCGCTCGCGCGCTAACGGCTTAATTACCTTGGCACGCGCGCGCCTGACAATCGATGCAACAGCAGCGCGCGTTTATACGGCACTTCTCGCCTGGCGCTTGTACATATGCATCGCGGAAGTTCGCCTCGCGTGTCTGACTCTCTCTCTCTCTCTCTCTCTCTCTCTCTCTCTCTCTCTCTCTTCCTATGTGTGGGTCTGTGCGCGCGTTGTCGCAGGAGAGCACGTGAGTAATTCGAGTCGGCCAAGCGAGTGGCGGAAAGTGCGGGCGGCGTGTAATCGATGTTGGAAACGAGACGGATGATTGCCTTCTCTTTGTTTGTTTTCGCTTACAGCTGATGTAGGCCGTTGCTGACGCTGCCGCCGCCTTGACCTTGTCAATTCGCATTCTTGCTATGTGTGGGATCGGGAAAGGAAATACTTTGCTTTTGACTGTTATCGATCTTTTCTGCCTGTTACTCTTCGTACGATGCCTTTTACTGCTACCTGATTTTTTCCCCTTCTTGTGGGATTAAAAGTTTGTATTCATTTGTAGAGATCACTTTATACCGCGTAGATATTTAATAGAAAAATCGCAGAAAATTCCGGTACGGATTCCTCGAGTGCTTCCTCGTCCCTATCAAATTCCTACATTTTCCTTTTATAGGTGGGACAAAATTCGACCGAGATCTCATCCGTTTTACACATGATTTATCCATGTTCCTATCGGTTCCCTATGTTTTTCTACATAGATTATTCTTATTTATATAGATATGAAATGTTTATAATTATTAGAATCTTATGTCTGTCAAAATATTTAACTAAATAATAGATTTCTTAAAAATTTCAAGAAAACATTATATAGGAATTATCGGTCGTGATCATCAATTAATATGTTATCTTTGTGACCACAAATTACAAAATTATTATAGTTACAGTTATTAGATATTGCATTCATACGATTAAACAATCTTCTCACTTAATTTGGAATAGTGTCATTTCACTTAGTCACGATGACTATACTGAACCATGCCCTGAAAATAATCA
Organism: Megastigmus dorsalis; assembly: GCA_900490025.1. Classification (NCBI taxonomy): domain Eukaryota; kingdom Metazoa; phylum Arthropoda; class Insecta; order Hymenoptera; family Megastigmidae; genus Megastigmus; species Megastigmus dorsalis. The sequence continues at coordinate 27,839 of UELU01138860.1, forward strand.
GAAGTAAATTTTATTTAAACATGTTAAATATAAAAGTATGCATTCACATTTTAATCATTTTTTCATTATTTCAAAATAAGTAAATAATCTTATGTTCATTCAGTAGAAATAGTATTATGTAGTAATGCCACTGAAAATAAAGGGTGTACGTTTATATTATGTTTGAACATTTTATTATAAAATTAAAAAAATATATTTTATCAATTATAGTGCGTTGAATCAAATGGTCTATAAGGAATTATTTATTCTTAACACGAACCTTATTCAACCCATACATTAGGAATACTTAGAAAAGTGCAAATGGACCATAAAGAACCAAAGAACCCAAAAAATATCAACTATTCAAATAATTCAAAATACACCGTTCGAAATCATTACTCCCCCATTCCCGTTCACTTCAGAAACATCATTCATGATATTCGCAATTAATTCCATAAAAAATCGTCAGCTTTTTAAGTTCATCTGCATCGAATATGAAGAGCTGTATAGTATTATATCCATTTGAAATAAATAAAAAAAAAAACAAAAAATAAAAGAAAAAGTTGTAAAAAAAAACTCATCGACGCGCAAGCGTGAATCGCAATCGAGTTTCAGTTACAATTTTTACAAGTGAGTATTTCCCATAGATTGGATGCGTTCAATAATTACCGATATACGCTTTCACGAGCTCGAGGAGCGTGTACATAGGCGCGCACGAGAATACATAGTACTGCAGCGGTCCAGCAATCGACGCTCGGATGGCTGCTCTCGAAAAGGACTACTCGCTTTTTCTTTTTTCTTTTTTTTTTAACCGTTAAACAAGTTAGCGCGTTCAATGCGGAAAATCGCTCGGCTGGGTTGGACTGCAGCAGCGCGTTATAGCTGCGATAAAGGGACTTTTTGAATATTGCGGTAAAATTTCGCTGCGACCGCTGTTGATGCGAATTCAGCTCCCAGTTATATATGTATATATACATGGTAGAATATCGATGCACGACGATACACGAATCAATGACTTATTAATATTTCTTTGAATTGCATTGACGTTGATGATGCTTTTCATTTTTAAAGCTTCATGGGAAAAATGTAGCCCCAAGCACAGCTGTTGTTTATATTGATCAAGAGGTTAAGCTTTATTCATTTGACTGCACGTTCAAGAACTGCTTTAAATATTCGACGGAAAACATTGTAGGAATTATGAATCGTTCGTGTAAACATGAAGTAGGAAGGGGTCAAGTTTACATCTCGAACGTGAATTAAATGTCAATAACCCAATGAGCCTTAATTAAAAAAGTTGCGCACACATCGATCAAATCGTATCGCCGACTATTTCGATTTCGCTTTCGTTATCACGCCAACTATACAAGTTGAGCGCGAAAGAGAAAGAGAGAGAGAGAGGAAAAAAGAGAATCTCGTGGAATCCAAGAGTAAGCGAGTGAGAGAGAAAGAGAGAGCGATAAGCCTTCGATGGTAATTCGAGCAAGTCGATAAATTAATGAGCACGTTGCACGCCCGGGAATCTATAGACGCTGACGTAAATAATGCTCGCGTATTGCGGCACGCCGCGCCGCTGCAGGTACACATACACACACACGTATATATACATAAAAGTGGTTTCCCCTACGTCCGGGTCCCTATAAATAAAACGGCATCGGCCTCCGTCGAAAATGACGTGTATTACGCAAGCGAGCGCGTGCATACACACAAACGAGCCAAGCGAAGAAAGTCGGCCTTGATGAAAATCGGTGTAAGGTCGTCGATCTTCGCCGCGATGGAGAGTAGACACACACGTACACACACAGATACAGACGGTATAATGCGAGTCGAGCACGTGAGCTACATCAATCGAAACGAGCACGTGCCCGAGGAGGGAAAATAAACGAGCGAGATAGCGGCCAAGAGAGTGAGAGAGAGAGAGAGAGAGAGAGAGAGAGAGAGAGAGAGGCAGACACAGGAACTTGTTTGCATTTCCGCTGACATTACTCAGCTTATCTGTGCGGCGCTCGATGTCGAATCAAATATCTCCCTCTCTCTCTTTCTTCGATTGTAGCTCTCTCACAGACACACACACGCACGCTTTTTCCGCCCGTCTTTCGCTATCAGCTTTTTATACGTGTATGTGTGCTTTCGGATATATAGTATTTGGGTGAGTGGGACGATGAACGAACGCATTGAGGCAGTTTCAAGTTCAACCGATGCGTGTTATGCGTGATGTAATATCTGTGCGTTGACATTTCTTTTTTTTTCGCTTTCGAAACGAGTAATAATGCGACGAGGATATTACACCGATTGGAATTATGCCTCGCGCGCTAATTTTCGATCTCAAGCGTTTGATTATTATTGCCCCATTAGTGTGCGATTGCACGTATAATTAGGAAAATCTGGGAATGCAATTTTCCATTCATTATGCTTACGACCATCATAAGCTATTTACATTTGTACGATGTAATTAATGTTTAAAATATGCCCATCTTTTACTTACATGATCGTTTTTAATTTAGTCAATAAAAATCTGATACATATATTACTTATTCGAGATAAATAATAATTACTATTGTAGTGATAATCTGTTTTGTTGAAGATTATCTCGTTGGACCAGCGAGGGATAAAAGTACGCACTTGAAACGGACCTCCAGTGATCGTTGAACCATGCATCCTGCACTTGAACGCAGCTCACTTCATTTGGATACCCATCGAAAATCGACACTCTGCAGCCCTGAAATCTTCATTCTCTTTTTGGTATGTATTTTCGCAAAATTCAATGCTTTTTCCACCCCAGCCCCCTGCAACAATCACTTCTACAACCTTCGTCTCGTTATTTCCGTTCGCCTCCACATCCGCTCTCCCCTCGATTTCCTCTATTTTTATCTAGCTTATTTATTTTTGCTCGTCTCTCGCTTTCACTCGTTCGCTCCTCTCTCTCTCGTCTCGGTTACGTCTGGTTTATTATTGCGCGCGAGGCCAGTTTAATATAGAGGGAAAGAGAGGCGGAATCTCCACGGTTGGAGATACAGTGGCGCGAGAGTGCGTTAACCCAGTACCTCCTGGCCCTCCTCCCCGCGGGGGTCGACAGCAGCAGCGGCAGTTTTACCACGCACTTGCGTAATCGCTCCTATGCACGTATTCGCGTTACGTCTATACTTCGCTGTTGGCCTGCCGCGACGATGATTCCGTGATCTCGCGTCGCGTGCATATACGTTTGGCAGCTGCGGTCCCTCGAGCGTGCGACTCGGGTTCTCGCGCACCAATTCACGAATCCGCGTTCGTGCAGTGCGTAGCTGCTGCTGCTAATGTCTTATTCGTACACTTGTATATGCAGTTAAGAGCCGCGTCGGCTGTCGATTTCTATTCCGTGGCTCGCTTCATTTTTCTTCAAGGTTCCAACTGGTGCGAGTAGTGCGCTGTTGAGATTTGCTTTTGTTTACGGGGAATTTTCATCATTTTTGGATTATGCAATTTTTGAAACCTTATTATCGATGTATGTACATTTAAGCTTTTTAAATTGTTGGATTGATTTTTCTGTTACTTACCTATTGGTTTTTAGGGAAATTCAGGAGCCTCGTTATATAATATTACGATCCGAAATCTCAATATTATCTCGTTTTATTATTACTGCTCCTTTGTGCTCGCTGACCTAGATATCGATCTATTCTAGGTTTATTAAATAAATTTAATGATCAATTGTTTAGCTTTATAACTCGTAAATTTCCTGTAGATACTTATTATTCTGAAAGAAGTAGCAATTTTTATCGAATACGAAGAATAAACTAGCGAAATTTGTTCAACAAAGTCTGCTTTACTGACCCCAGAGAAAAACTATTGCCTATTCATGCAGGCTGTTTATCAATAAAACATTAACATCCAATAAATAAAAGTAAGGTAACGGTATAGCTTTTAAAGAGTGTTTTCATATCTTTCTGACACGATCCACCTACAATTATCGCGTGCTGAAAAACTAAGTATCGATTGCACACAATTGAGCTTACGTATACGTGCAAGAGCTCCGATGCGAAGCTGCTGCACAGATTGGCTTCATCGACGAAGGAGACGCGCCAGTCACGCGTATATATACATGCAGTCAGCAACTAATACGTCGGGTTTATTTACACGTCGCAGCCGCAACGGAGCCGCTATATAAGCGCGCTGCTGAATGTCGTCGGTGTGTACACAAGCGATTCGCGCGCGAGAGACGCGTCGGAGGCATCGAACTTTGCCAATCGCACACAAGGAAGCGATTCATCTCTCAGGCGTCCTGCTGCACACATCTCGCGCCATACGAGTGCATGCGCGCACGCAGCCAGACGCACAGACAGACGCACAGACAGACGCACAGACAGACAGATATGCAGACTCGCAAGAGACACAGGTGACGGCTGGTCATTGATTTACTACAGCTACGCTCGCACATCCCACGCACGGAGACACGTGGCTACGTAGCAGTCGTGAGCACGATCGCGAGCACGTACAGCGTCCCGTAGCATCCGTACCTTTACGTACCTGCACACACACACGCGCGCGCGCGCACATAGAGACACCCATACGGAGAGCGAGGGCGACCTTTTACCTGTCTCTCTCGCTCCGGCTGGCACTTTCCGAAGTTCCGGACTCATGAATGAACCGGCAACTGCGGTAGCACGGCCCTCTCGACACCCCGTGCACCGCTTCTGTCTCTCTGTGTGTGTGTGTACGTAGACGCGCGTTTATGCTTTGCCAGCTGTGTGCATTGTGTGCAGGGCCGCCGCGTGTGTGTATTCGCGATGGAAGGGGGGGGGGGTTAAA
>UELU01138860.1:32616-50788 GCA_900490025.1 Megastigmus dorsalis
GGGGGGGGGGGGGGGGGGGGGTTAAACGGCTTCTCCGACACGGTCAATAGTTTCCCGATGCCTCGACTCTCTCGGCTGCCTGCCTGCAACTCGCTCTCGGAAAGAGAGAGAGAGAGAGAGAGAGAGAGAGAGAGAGGCGCGCGCGCTCGCGTCAGGGGTATATAGCCGCCGAGCCAACACGAGCCTCTCCCCGTCTATCTATATAGATATATATACGTGCGGTGCACGCTGCTTCTATCCTTTCTTGCCGCGCGATTCTCTATACACACGTATGTAATAGCAGATCTCTTTCTTTCCGATGTGCATCGGTGTGCCGTTCCGCATCTTGGCTCGTCTCTCTCTTGTATATATATAGGGATTTCGCGGCGTGCGTCCCGCGGAGTCCACGTGCTCCTCGCTTCCTTCCTTCCTTCATCTCGTCTCCTCTATTTCGGGTCGGAAGAGAGAGAGAGAGAGAGAGAGAGAGCCGAGAGTATAGCTGAGTTATGCAGGGTGAAGGGGTCGGGGTCGGGGTCGGGGTGGGGGTCGGGGGTGGAGCAGCGCGAGGAGGAAACTGCCTCGCGCGACCTTGGGATTATGTGGGCCAGGAGGGCGCCAAGCGAGCGAGTAGGTAGTGCCTCTAATCCCGCAGCCCCGTCCCACTGCGGTAGCAGCCCAGCTGGGGATTGATCTCCTTTAACTCGCCAGCTCTCGCGAGGGGGGAAGGCAGAGAGATGTGCTGCTGCTGCTGCTGCTGCTGCTGGCCGACGACACGGTCCCTGCGAGTCCTCGTTATATAGCGGCGGCAGCAGCCCGGCCGCTGCCACCGAGAGCTCTAGATAACGCGCTCCCCCTTTATCTTTTCTCTCTACCTTCTCTCCTTTATATATATATATATATATACACAGTTCGTGTTCTCGAGCAGCTACGTCGGTTTCCGTCTCGTTTGCAGCTCTCGGGGGTAGACGAGTCGATCGAGTCTCGTGATTTCCGATCCCTCTCGGCATCCTCAGCTGACTGATTCTTAGTGGTCCGCTGAGAGCGTTGTACACGTGTGTGTGTGTGTGTGTGTGTGTGTGTAGGTATACATCGACGCTTTCAGTGGCACTTGTTGCCTTTGCCGGAGTTGCGCGTGTGTGTGTGTGTGCGCGCGCGCGCGCGCGGACGAGCAAAGTGAATGGAACTGCCGATAATGATTGTATCTGTATACACAAGGATGATACTTATCGTGTACACGCTCGCTCTATACCATTGTAAGCGCATGTGTATATCTGCGGAACGGGATTTCATCGGGGATTCCCTGTATGGCACGCGATTCCGATCGTGTAGCCGCTCTGTGTCGAGAGCGCCGTGTTGTTGTTGTCGTTGTTGTTGTTTTCTCAGCGCCTTTTTTGTTTTGTTTTGCTCCATTTCTTCCAGCCGACTGTTACGGCTATTATGAGTCTGATGTAACTCTTCTGGCCGCGTTGCGGGTTATCGGTCTGCGACCCCTTCCTCTCTCTGGTGTCATTGTCATGGAAATCTAGAATGGAAGTGGCCTCTTTTCTATTTTATTTCATATTCAAGGTTAAATAAGAAATGTGTCACATAATTACGCGCTTCGGTACAGAACCAAGAGTAATTATAATATCTTTCTTTCTCTGTATAAGAGTGGTTTTTTAATCATTCCTTATCTCGAGTCTCTTTTATCGCGAGTCAAGAAGTGCTGTCACATTTCCTTCTATTGACCAAATCTATATTTATTCAATGCATTCGAGGCCTTTCTTTCACGCTTTCAATGATATAAATACACTACATTTGAGCTAATATTCAAGGTTAAACAAACAAACTCAAAGACGAGCTCAATGAATCAATATTAGATTAAATCAGTTTCTTATACATTCTTGTGTTACACCCGTGAAGCATTAAATTTGTAAATATTTGCCCGTACAATTTCCAAAAGCGTTGATCCTAAGAAGTACATAGACACATTTTTAATTTTTCAATGAATTTTGTAGACCGCGCATAAACAGCATATAACACCTAGTACCGCTGCATCAATTTCACTCAACGAAACGAAATCTATAACAGCGTAACATCGCAACGTGTTTATACATATATAAATCGTTCCTCCGGCGAACAAACAAATCACGCAAACCTGTATCTCCCATTAGTCACAATTAACACCGTATCGCAGTCTAATCCATCTCCATCTGGTTTCACTCGGTACACCGTATTACATCAAATCTCTCCCGCAGCGGACAATTTCATCTCTGCTGGCACTAAAGAAAGAAATGCACGTGTATTGGTGCACCATGTAGAGAGTATATATGGCCTGTGCCGAGATGCAATCAAGTACAACGCACCTCGAGTCTCTTGTGGATAATCTCGTTTGAATGGGAGGGAGAGAGACCGATATAGCACGAGAGTACGATCGAGTCATCGGTAAACATTGTGTCCGCCGCTGCGGCGCCCTTCTTGCAATTAAAGCCCCACGGCATTTGGTCTGGCGCGCGCGTACACACACACACACACACGCGCGCGCACTCGCACACTAACGCTAACACTGGAGCTGCTGAAATTGCATAATCGGCCCCAATGAATGCGTTATAACGTGGGCTCTTAACGCCGGCGCTCGTCACGGTCCCGGCCACAAAAGGGGAATGCGCTTCCTCTACTCGTTAATACCGCAAGCGAGACACACACACAGTGAGAGAGAGAGAGAGAGAGTGGGGGGGGGGCGAGAGCGAGACGGGGCGAGTTATGAATGAAGTCGAACTCTCCGCGAGCGAACGCGCGCACACTGCTATTAAGGCCATTAGCCCGACTCTGCGGTAGTTGAACGATATATACCGGGATAGTGATTCTGCAGCAGGCCGGCCTCTAACACGCGGCCGCTACCCTCCTCTCCTGCTCCGTGTTTGCCTTTGCCTTTTCCAGCCCACCTCTCCATCTCTTTCTCTCTCTCTCTCTCTCTCTTTCCTACTCATTCCTTTCTCCTTTGCCGTCCCAAGTCGCTCGTGGTATGTGTCTATGTGTGTGTGCAGTTTTCTCTCTACCCTACGGACCCCACGGACAAGGAGGGAGGAAAGAGGCTGCCGCCTGCAGCTTTTGTATCAATGAAGCCAAGAGCAAAAGTCTTCATTATGCAGTTTTGCGACTGATCACGTGTACGAGGGAGATGCCAGGATAGGGTATATATACAAGCCAGTCTCGTGTGTATATATATATAATAGGCGCGCGAGTGCTAATTGCTCTGTCTCGGTTTTCAGGGTTGCATCATACACACGTCAGCTTGTGCTCTTAGCGGTGTCAGTTGGCACTGTGCCGTTAACGCCGCGGTCTCTCTCTCTCTCTCTCTCTCTCTCTCTCTCTCTCTCTCTCTCTATGTGTATAAACACGTATGCGTATACGTATACCTATACTCACCTGTTTGTTCGCTACAGCTATATAATGCCCCACATTTTGCAGCGGGTATAAGCCGATTGTTTGTCAACACTGCCGCGTGAGTCAGACGATGGGATGAAACTTAATGCAGCCAAATTCGGGAATGGAGTTTCTTTTCTTACTTTCGCCAAGATGGCATTTCTTATATATGTATACTCGTGTCCGAAGTGATGATCTGCTTAAAAATAACAATGAAATTCGTTATTCGATAGCTGTCTCTTCTTTCGGTATGAGCGAGCGAGATCGAGATAGCCAAGTTCATCGAACTTCTCGGGTATCACGTATTATACGTCACGTATTGACATTGAAATGTATGAGAGAGCGTTTAGTAAGCGACACTGTTTCGAAAGTAAATACTACATTTTTGAATGGCCGGGTATATATATGTATATGTGTGTCGGGCTCGAAGCAAACATCGGCCGAGGCTCTTTGCCTTTCCATTTTCCCTTGTTTATTTTTCTCCTTTAGATATATATCTCGGAGCCAGGCCGGGGCGACGCGCGTTCCGATGACCGAGTCTCTCTCTCTCTCTCTCTCTCTCTCTCTCTCTCTCTCTCTCTCTCTTCGTCCGGCTTTTGCCATTTCCTCGTCCTCGTCACCCCATTAGCATTTGCGGCAAAACAATTGTCCACTTCATTTACATTCTAGCGAGTCTCGCAGACTCGTTCGCCACCACACCGACTGCCGTGTATAACTTGGCTTACTCTCTCCTCTCCCAAGAAATTTGTATCCGATGCATACACGCGTAATGAGCTTGGCCGGGTCAACGTCATCTAACAAACCACCTGCTGACAAACCTATATACCCACTTATTTCCTGCCTTACCTAATACGAATTTTACGTAATATGTGTATTTATATTTTTTTCTTTTTGTATGTTCAAATGTAAGTGGTACTTAGAAGACGTCAATTTTTAAAATTCATGCGGAACTTCGAACTCGATGTACATGTCTTATTCATGCAAATAAGCAATTGACACTGGCAAAATACTTTCCGCGTTAGGAATACTATTGATTAACTATGCTGTTGTGTTTTCATTTTTAATGTCTAGAATTTTCGTAACAAACGTCAAGTGCAATAATAATTTAAAAAATAGTGTAAAATGGCAAAAATGACTGTCTTTATTTCTAAGGGTCGTTGTAAATATTTATGTAAAAATAATAAATTTTTTGGAAAATTTTTACTGCTGTCGTTTCAAAATATAATAGAACATCTTTTGCTTTAAAACTTGTTACGCGGTGCATCATGCAAGTCCTTTACGGTTAAACAATGATCTCGAATTAAATTATCGGTAACTCGACAATCCCAAAGTCACGAGAGAGAGAGAGAGAGAGAGAGAGAGAGAGAGAGAGAGAGAGAGAGATAGGAAGAAGTCGACAGTAGTTTCCCTGCAGTGCATCAGATCGTTTTTCATTAAAGTAACGTCACCGCTCGACAAGAATTCCCAAGCAAGAAAGGCTCCGTATACCTGTAAATCTTGTTAAAGACATCCACGCGAGTTGAGTCAATTGGCTTTAGTGCAGTTCTCCGTCTGGATATATATATATATATATATAGAGAGAGAGAGAGAGAGAGAGTCGAGATCAGTGGGATGACAGGTGTCGAGTCTCTCAAAACATTCCTGGCACGTGCCGCACTGTCGCTAGATAATTTACGAAGGCGTGGGGAGAAACAGCGAGAGAGAGAGAGAGAGAGAGAGAGAGAGAGAGAGAGAGAGAAAAGAGTCTCAAAGCCGAGAAACTCGAGAGTCCGATGCGTTAATAGCCTGCACTCCACTTCGTCCCTCGGTCTCTGTCTACCTCTTTCTTTCTGCCCCGCGCCCGGTTGCGGTGTGCAGGCCTTTTAACAGGTTACGCGCACGCCAGACGGCTCGTCGTCGTTGTCGTCGTCATCTCTGCTGTTGTCTTTGTCGTCTTGGGGCGCACCGCTGCGTTATATGAATGAAAGACGAGTTCGAATCCGCGTGCAGTCGACGCGCTCTTTTTTTACCGTCCATACACATATCCTATACGGTTGCTTAGTCATTGCTATTCCGTCATCACCTGTATTTCCATTGCGCTGCCACCGACAAGTGGAGATATTTGTACGTTACAGGTTCATTGAGCTTGGGATTATAAAATTTTAATTGATATTGCTCCGCTCGTGTACTTGTGCGTACGAGCTATTAAGTAGCTGTTATTCAAATGAAGTGCTATAATATTACTAAGAGTTATTGCGGCTGCTTTTTAATTACTCATGACGTGATTCTGCAGTCTTAGTCCAATAGGTATTGTAAATGATCCAGTTTTCACTGATTATCCAGCAATTTATGAAATAATCAAGTTAATATATGTGGCATATAAATATAAAGAAATTTATTATTTTCAATTTTATTCATTTAATCGAATTCCCGATGTAAGATAAAATAGAGTACGTTTACGTATAATTGGTGCAATGAAAAGATTTGATGTAGTTGAAGTTCGAAAGCGTGCCATCGAGCAAAAGAGAGTTTGTTAAGAAACGATTAAAGGGAATCATACAGCTGCAGCAGGCCGTAGCCTTAGGCCACCGCGCGAGGGCTTTAAAACTGTAACTCAAATAGTTGCCGTTCTTTCCTCTCGTTCTCTCTCCCATGCACTTGTAAGCGTAGCTATTTACGCCGAGCGCGAAGGGGAAATATCGCAATTTGCGGAGGGTTGTATAAACAGTGAGTCGAAGAGTGAGCGAGAGAAAGAGAGAAAGAGAACATCGGGGGGTACACACACTACATACACTGTGAGCTTGCTGCGAAGCCCACTGCAGTCGACGACCGTAAGTCGGTGACAGGTTATTAGTCTACCGCGAGTCTGGCGTCGCTTTCATCCCCCCCCTCTCTCTCTCTCTCTCTGTCTCTGTCTCTTTCCCTTTGGAACAGTGGGTTAGGTGTGACGCTGCCCCAGTGCAGACTCGTGTCAGTCTCACCGACGCGACACTGCTTGTTTTCCATCTTCCTTTTGTATTTGGCAATTCGACTAGCACCGACGTCTATACCTTGGCTCGAACGCCATACCAAGTATAAATTACTGAGAAATGCAAATGGGCCTGTAAATGAGCGTCGAGAGTTAGAAGGATGACGGCGCTACTGGTGCCGCTTCTGCTGCTGTTGTGCTTCTTCGAAAATTTAGTACTTCATAAATCAAACGGCAACTCTCGCGGTCCGTCGCGAGCTAAGAAGATGCTTCCATTTTTATGTTTCTTTTTTTCCTCTCCACTCCTTCCACGGGCTTTTTGGCATAACGAGTGCGTGCGGTTGCCCTTGGCGTTGCACACGGTCTTTTATACACGCCTCTCTGCGCCGCAATCTTTCGATCGATGCTACTTGGTCATTAACGTCTTGATTTGTGGCCAATGCCTCGATCGACTTTTACTGCTATTTTTAAGCCGTGATTTCATTACCATAATACAGAGTCGCTAATAATAGGATTCGTCGCTTGATTTACGAGGTGTGACAATAAAATTAGAAAAAAGTGACGAGCCAGATAGAAGTGTTTAGTGGATAAAAGGAAAGTTATGTGCTCTCGGACATTACTAATATAATTAAACGTTACGCAAGGCGATAAAAGCTCCAAGTGTCTGTAAAGTACTTGGAGGTGTATCCGAGTTACACGGACATATCACTAAAAATATATCGTGTTCGCCGAATGGATTTGCATTTCTAATTCCCACGTTAAATCTCGGCAGCCGACAGATAATTATCGTGCTCGCACAGTCGCGGGCAATCGATGCGTTAAATTTACGATAACGCGGCTCCATAAAAAGAACTTCTCGAATATATTACCGAAACATTATAATACCGATTTCCAATTGATCGGACAATAATTAGAACGCGAGCTCCTTTTATGTATCTCTTTGTTTCCCCGGCGCGGCGCCTATACCGCCAATAAACGCACGGTGCTAAATCGATTCCATAAATCTCGATTCCGCTATTCGCTTAAAATTTTAATCATCCATATAAATATTAATTAAGGGGCTCACCCAAGCGTCTAATAGCCATCTCTCCATTCAGTTTCCGCGATAATGAGTTATTCGATGGTCGAGCTCAATTTGTGGTGTCGATGTCGTCCGACCAGTTTTCCCCTCTCTGTCACTTTTTTTCCCCCTTCAGATCCCCCAGTCCGAACGATTCAACGTCCTCACAATGGCGCTATTGATCCTGCTTTTTTTTTAGAGCCAAACAAATCGAGTGGACGAACAAAAGAGCAGGAGAAGAAGTGCGATTACATCATCGACTACTGCAGCACACCGGTACACCACTACACTCGCCTTAACACAAGCATGCGAGGCACAATGAAGACGAGAGACCACCGCTGCAGCCGAGATATCGCGAGAGACTTTCTCTTTCCTTGGCCACGTGCAACAACCCTCTTTATCTCCGTCTCTCTCTCTCTCTCTCTCTCTCTCTCTCTCTCTCTTCCTCTCCATTCTTTACTCTTGGTCCGATTGTAGTCGGGGATTGTGCAGGTCGTCGAGCGAGCGCGCATTATTGCCGTAATCTAGGTCTAGGCGCCGGCTTGTCCTCGGCAGGTGTCGTACGGCGGCTCCATTGTTCCCTCTCTCTCTCTCTCTCTCTCGCTCTCGCTCTCCCTCTCTTCAATGAAACAGCTCTTGGTTTTCGCAGTCACGCCACGCGCTCGCTCTCTCGCACTGCAGAGGAGCCGACAAAACATTTGCGGCCCGGTATCTACATGCACATTCTTCTTCTCTTTCCCTCTTGTCTGGCGCCTCTCGCACACAGCAGCAGTTCCTCCTTGAGGTTTAGAGCTCGAGAGAGTTGAGTTTCTCTCTCTCTCTCTCTGTTTCTCTTTCACCTCCCGAGGGGGACATGCCTTCGGCATCGTAAATCCACGTGCACCACCGCCGCCAACGCGTACACTTTCTTCGGCTATGCATGTGTGTAGTGACTGTGTATATACTCGGGCCGGGTTGTTGGCTTATTTACATGCGCAGGGTCTGCGTCCGCGGAAAAACGAGAACTCGCGGCTCGGTGTGTATATGTAGTGGCCTTTGCTCTCTCTCTCTCTCTCTTTCTCCCTCCCTCTCATGTGTTTCTCGACGTACACGTGCCAGAGGCCGGAGGCACGTGCGCGAACTTGGGGAATTTTCGATTCCGACCTTTGCTGCTTGACTTATGTGCTCCCATGCATATACTCATAATGTGTGTTTCTTTTAAACGCCGCTGATCGAACGTTTCGAGTTGCGCACATCTGAAAATTCTTATCTGCTGATTATGCTGAGCTAATCACTTACTTCTTATTAGAGAATGAGTTTTGATTAGATATGAATAACGAATATGAATCAGTGATGATGAATGATGTGACTTTATCTAATTATTTTAGACTAAATTTAAAGATCAAGGAGGATATTTTAGCAAGGTAAAATGATTTAAAAATGATCATAATTTTAACGTCTACCCAATTGGAGAGTCTTTGATTGTCAAATAAAAATTGTGTTTAGTACATTTTAACCAGTGCACACTTAAATGAATATTTTAAAAGTCATTTTTAAAAACTTGTTTTTCATTTTCCTGTGTGAAAATATTTAGTGCAACCTATATTTAAATAATGCATACTAACTTAAGCATAGAGTAATTACAGAAATGAACATACTTAAATTATGCATATTTTATGGAGCATTTATAAGTAAATACGTCAAATCGTTTTTAGGTAGTTTAAGTCAATAGTTTGAAATATATACATATTAAACAAGGATTATTGAACTGCTTGAAATTAACATTTTTTATAATAAAATAATCGTGAATTCCAAATAAAGTTAAATGTTTTTATGTAACATATCAAGCTAAAAATTGTTGAATATATACATAAATGACATTGAGATACTTTAGCTAAAATAATTCTTTAGTCTTTAGTTAACACGACGTTTTGAAAAGCGTTTTGCCTGGTCTTCTTATAATGGATGTTTATTTTCGAGTAAATCATTATTTTGCACATAAATATCTCTGGAACATAAATCGCATCTCGTAGATGATCCTAATCGCTTGTATAACATATTACTCGTATCGCAGCATTATACTAACACATATCTTGAGTATTCGATCGATTTCCTTGTCTCGGTCTCACTTCGTTTCGATCGCAATATCACCTTTTCTCCTTGCCTTTTTATCTCCCTATTTCGATCTCTGTATAGTCTTGGGCATCGTCTATCTCGTGCCTTTATCTCTCTTCATCCGTCATCCGTGGCACACCGCCACCGCATTGTGTGCCTTCGTCTCCCTCTCTCCTCTCTCGTTTCACCGAGGCGCGTGCCTTAAGAAACTGGCACGCGCCCAGAATCACTCGAGCATAACGCTTCTCTCTTTTTATCCCGCTCCCCATAAAATTAGCAGAGGTGCAGCTAAGTAAAAAGGTAAAGCTACTACTGGAAGGAATCGACCCTGAGCAAAATAGAAGATCAACCACTGTGCAATTAAAAATCTGAGCTAAAAGAGTCGTTTCCCTCTCTTCGGTACCTCTAAAATACTCCCCATAGGTGGCGGAAAAGGCAAACGAGAAAGTACGAGTGTTTCGTACCGACCCTGAGAAAAAGTAAAGAGCAAGATGATATTTGGTTCTAACCCTGAGAAAAACAAAAGAAAAAGATAAAGTTAGCGAAAGAACGTAAATGCGAGTCTAGAGCAAAGAAAAGGGACACGAAAAGTCAAGTGCACGCTAAGCAAATCCACGTGATGTTGAGAGGAGACACCGTCGAGCTGCTGTTCGTCGTGTGTGCCATTACTACTTCGGTGACTGTCATGCGGCGTGCGATGAGAAAGAGACGGATACACCGATGGATGTGTGTAAGTGCGGGTGAGTGTTTGTAGTAGTGGCTTGTTCATGCTCGGCGGTTTGTTGGTCGGCTCAGGTTCACAGAAGCCATTCACACTTGGCATACTGCGGTATAAAGAAACATCACCGAGAGCCTAGAGGCAATAAAGAACTTGGAGGTGTGCAGCGGAGCAGTGGTAGTGCTCTCAGAAAGCGAGAGTGGAGAAGTGAGTTTAAAAAGGGTTAAAGACAATGCGAGACTAAAGAACTTTTCCATATAGAGGAACCAGATAGACTAGAGCCACATAAAGAGAGAAAAAACTTTAATGATATTTTTTTTTTATGTATGAAGCACTGACAGCATTGCAGTTAAGGTAGGTCTTAGTTTAATGAAGCTAAATTTAATAATGAGTGCACGTGTAATAACAAGGGAAACCCACGATCTCCGCGTAAGCGATTTTACTGAAACTTTGGGAAGTAGTTTTTGGTACCTAAAAATGAAGTTTAGAAATAATTTTAGCGACCAATGGGCCCAATCTTTCAGGATAACCTCTATTCAAGCTCCAAATACGCGAAAATTCATACCCAGTTGTTTCATGCTTTACAGATTAGCGACTAAATAAAATATAAAATGTTTCCAAATCACAAATGAAAATTGAGAACGTGACCTTTAATTTGAGAGGTTTTAAAAGTAAAAAGCTCTACTCATTCGAATGTTCTGAGCGTTTCAAAATTACACATAATCTCGCACTTAAAAATCTATTTTTATACTAATTTAAAATGCAAAATTGTGTCTAATTTTTAAACTGATAACTTTTGAACTAATTCAGGTATTTACGTATATAAACTCTCAAATTGAAGGTTGCACTCAAAATTTTCATTTGTATTTAAGAAACATTTTTTGTTTTGTTTTCGTTTTTTGCTGTGTTATAAAACGTGAAGCAACTTGTAAAATTGTGCCCATTGGTCGTAAATATAATCAGTTGATTAACAGTTGATTCTAAACTTCATTTTCAGGTACCAGAATCTACTTTCCAAAGTTTGAGCAAAATCACTTCTCGGAGATCGTGGGTTCCCCCTGTAAGTGTAATAACTATTTATTTTTTGTCATGATATTAGAAGGAACACTGGTTGATAACTTTTAATAATCAGAAAATAATTACAGGCAATTTTTCAATAATTTCATTAATACAATTAATTGTCTTTAATTATATAATAGTAAAAATTAAATATTAATATAGATTGCATGTTCATTGAAAACTGTCACTTGTCCTTTTAAATTAATATGTAAATCAATTATTGCATAGTTAAACTTTACGCATAAAGTACTAATTCTGCAATATTTCAGATAAACTTTTATGAGCGAAATGCAATTTTAAAGCGCTTGAAAAAGCGAAATAATATTTAAGCTAGAGAAAGAGAGGAAATAAGAAAAAGAATCGTTAGCATTGACAATGATTGGGGTGAATGGAAGAAGAAATGCGGCGAGTTTCAGGGTCGAAGGAGATAATGCTCTTCCTGGTCTAGTGAATGGAACAAATCACCCGACGTGTCCTGCAGTAGCGCCGACCGAAGGGTCGACAAACCCATTTTATTTTACAGTCTTCCTCCGTGTCTCTTTTTCTCTCTCTTTCTCTCTGTCCCCGACCCTCCGCTGCATCTGTCTCCTTCGTTTTCGCGTTTGCAATATATATATATATATATATACTGCCCCACCATCACGTGCATTTACACGCGATCGTTCCACTTTTCCGCTTTAAGCCGACACCGACTGCTGGGACCTGTTCAAGGTCATCGGCCATGTTTATGTACACACAGTGAGACAGAGTGAGAGAGAGAGAGAGAGGGAGAGAGAGAGAGAGAGAGAGCATATATAGCTGTGTAGCGGAGCTCGGCTGAATACTGTGCGGGCGATTTGAAAGATTTAGAGATTGCCGGAACGCCGTTTATCTTGCATGAATGGATCGTTATCTCCATTCAATGGGATTATACGCTATCGCGCGGATCTAAAGACACGCGCGCGCGTTGACGTCGTTATTTTATGAATTGATTTGTTCCTGTCTCGGCGGCGTCGATTTCATCACGAGTACAGTGCAGTCCGATGCTCGTACATTCATGTTAATGCAATTTTGTCTGCGGTGTAGCGTTTCATTTGCCATTCTATTACCGATCGTCGAATCTATATTTATCTTGCTTTGTATGTATAGATACTGGTTTTTACTTTTCATCAAAAATGCTTTTTTATTTGGCCATCAATATGTTTTTTAATCGCGTCGATAAACTTTTACAGACATGTCGCGATCATACTGAAAGTCAATAAAGCACAAAATTATTGACGATAAGTATATTTATTTTATTGACCAATTATTTGCCGCATTAACTGAACGTGTAAATTGAAAGTGTTTAATCGATGCTAAATTAACGTGCAATTATATATCGGTTATTATGAATTAAAATATGCAATTGTGTAATTCCTTGAACTTGTTGATTAACAGTTGGTTTTCAATTACTGGTAAAGCTATTTAAACCCATATTATTCATAAATATGTATTCAAAAGCTCAAAAGACTACATTAAAAAATAAACTTTGGAGTTTCGTTAAGCGATACAAGCCTTTGTCGCGATGTGTTGCGGTAGCTGAACATACATAATGCATAAATTTCATTCATGAGTTTAAGTGAAGAACTGTTTTACGCGACATGAAAAGAAAAGTGAGAATCGCACAATTATGTTACACTAGACGAGGAAAACAGCGGCTCGAGAAGAGTAAATTTCTTCACGTATTTTGCAAGCTTATTAAAGTCAGTGAAGTGTCAAAAGAAGCGACATGCTTTCGCGTTCAGGAAAGAGAAAGAGTGGAGTGGGAAAGTTAGTCGAGGGAGGTTCTCCACTCGGGATTTTAAGATGCAAGGCTGCACGTTATTCGCGTGTATGTACATATACCCTTGTGTTCTCGTAGCTTCTCCACGTTCATTCATAAGCGAGGAAAGTCGTTCGCCCATTGACTACCCACTCATCCGGTAGCTATATATACAAGCTCCTTCCATCCTGATCGTTTGTTCCTTTCTCTTTCTCTCCTTTCCTTTTCACTTCACCCTCCCTCCCCCTCCCGTCACTCTCTCTCTCTCTCTTTCACGCAAATCCATTACATTACGGATACATAGTCAACGACCCCTGGGATATCTTTCGCTCCCTCTCTCTCTCTTTTGCTTCGCCCTACATATTTTCAGCCTTGGGGTGGCTCATACGCGAAGACGCTTTACACACACGAGTATATGCATGCCAATACGCGGGGAGAGATTGCATGTGGAGTGTGTAGTCGAGGGCATGAATATGCTACAACAGCCACGTCGCACAGTACATAGTCTTCGATCGCGAAGGAATTTCCCTCCCTTGTTTATAGCGGAGCTGAGAAGAAGATGGAGGAGGTTTGTGACGATAAATTCAAGTCGGGGCATGAATGGTAAATTTGGGGAAGTGTATAACGGTTTAAGGTAATGGATCAACATTCGAAGGGAGATTTATTTATGGCTGTAGCTATTAAGCCTGGGAATTTGACGTGCATAGGCAATTTTCCGGCATTGCAGTAATAATAATATTTTGATCAATAATTAAACATTTTATTACACGTGTTTAGTTTTAATAAATTATTATTGTTTGCAATATTATTTTTAATTACCTATTGATCCCTTATTGTTGTTTAATAAATCACTGATTACAGTAGATTAATATTTCAATAATTACTTTAAATTTTTAATACCACAGAAAATATAGAACAATTTCTATTTACAAAAAAAATAGATCGCCGCACATTTTTTATGTACCGTGAACACAAGTGGCACGCAAAAGAATTCCAAAAAAATTTGCTCTCATCTTACAAAAATAAGACAGTCACAACAAAAAGCAATTGCTGGTCGACCACAACTCGTTAAACCACTGCCCATATCAAATCGTAAATCTCTATTAAATCATCTCGAGAGCGCCGCCACTCATTCCACAGAGTCGCGGGGAATGGAGCTGAGATCAGGAAGAAAGAGGGAGATAAAGAGAAAACACTAAGCTTGGCACGGAAGGAGTATTAAAGGGAGACAGAAGATGGTGCAGGAAATATAGGTAGATATATAGTGAGAGAGAGAAAGAGAGAGAGAGAGAGAGAGAGAGAGAGAGAGAGAGAGAGCACGCTTCAACTGGCAATTAAGGAAGGGACCAAGCAGTGGTGTGGCGTGCCTCTGAAAGATTTCAGTCATTCCTTCCGCCTCTCATTCACTGGGTCAAGTTCAAGCGACAGGCCAGCGGCGCTCGGCTAGAGAAAGACGCCCGATAAAAAGAGAGAAAGAGAGACAGAAGGGGAGTGAGCCAAAGGGAGAGAACGAGGGGCAGAAGAGGGACAGAGAGAGAGAGATGGCGAATCGATGAATGGACGAACGCGAACGTATGCGCGCTGTGCCGACGCCGCCACAAGGGAAAGGGAAATCGCTCTTCCGTTACTAACCACCGATCGATGCTTTATCGAGATAACAGGTAGACGAGAGATAGGTAGGCAGGCTACGAAGTTTCGAACGGCAGTTTAAAGCCCACGAGCAGTCACCCTCTCTCTCTATCTCTCTCGCTTTTCCCCTCTACTCGTCCCTCTCCCTCTGTACTCCTCTGTGCGCCTCTGGCTCTCTTCGTAAATGTAGGTGAACTTGTGCGCGTTTCATCCGACGCAAACCGCAAGTGGCTGTATATATGCATGCAGACGAAACGTATACTCAAACGCCAGAATATAAACTCGCGCACATGTACATACACACGCTGTACATGTGGTGCTACGTTGGTGGTACGTTAGCCTATATATATATTCACATACATATCATACGACGCACCTACGTGTGCAGCTGCTCAACTCCACGTGCTTCGCGTAGCCCACCCACGTGCGTCCCCTGTGGTTTTTTCTCGTTTATTTGTAGCACCACCACCTTCCTTCTACTCTCTGTCGCTGCTGCTATTGCTTTTTTACCCTCTCTTTTTGCTTTCATTCTCTCATTACTGGCACAGTTCGTTACCGGTTTATCCGAGGCCGGAGAAAGGCCGACTTGATCTGACCGTTAATTGATAAGATTCGATTGTTTATATGCGTCCTTTCGTGCTTTGTTCTCCTTTTTTTCGCATTTGTTGTTTTGATCGGTGCGGTCGATTAATTTCAATTTCTAAACTCTGTTTTTATCCATCTATTTTCATTCCATTGCATTTCAATCCTTTATAAATATAATATTGAATAATACGTCGTTTTCGATCCTGAGAAACGTTATGGATTAGTCGAAAAAAAAAGAAACGTGTCTGGTCTATAAATATCCCGCGAGCAATTATTCACTCGTTCTATAAATATTCCGCTGATAGGTTAGAAAGGAATGCTGGGAAAACAATAAGTCGTGCATCTTATAAGTAAATAAGCTGCACGTAACGTCAGCGCTATACACAGTCGCGCATTACGTAATCGGTCTGCCGGCACATCTACGCTTTGAAAAGCAGAAAAAGAGACTGAAACAAGTGTGGCTGGAGTAAAAAAAAAGACGGCTGCGCACGGTATTGGAGAAGCAAATAAATCGCGCAACTGATCGGTATAGACAAACGATGACTAACGAGCTTGCCGCCGGCTTTCTGGG
The DNA here is from genome assembly GCA_900490025.1 of Megastigmus dorsalis. Taxonomy (NCBI): domain Eukaryota; kingdom Metazoa; phylum Arthropoda; class Insecta; order Hymenoptera; family Megastigmidae; genus Megastigmus; species Megastigmus dorsalis. The sequence goes on from UELU01138860.1 coordinate 48,444, forward strand.
TCAAGTTCGTGCGTGCGCGTGTGTGTATCGCGGCGACATTCATAAGAAGTCTCCCGCGAGGTGAGCCGGCTGTTGTCGACAAAAAAGCAAGAGGAGGGGGGAGAGAGAGAGAGAGAGAGAGAAGGAAGGCTCCCGCGATAGCTTTTGCGTCGCTAATGAGCGATCGATGGCTGATTGAGATATCGTCCGGTGGTAGACCACCGCCAGGCCAGTCTCGACGACCGCGGCTCGCTGGCACTTTTACTTTTTTTCCGCTCCCCTCTTCTCTTTCTGTCTCTTTTGCCGATGATGCTCGACGCGAGGCAGCTCGCAAGCACGCCTGGATCTCGTTCTGCCGTTTTCGGTCGCGAGCGGAGGATGCGAAACCTTTTTTGGTCAGCCACTGTGGAATGCCGATTCCGGAATTTCTGTGACGTGCAGTTTGAAGCTGTTGCCGTTCAACGATTAACCGTTATGAAATGGAAAATTGTTGGAAGCTTTAATTATTCAATGTTTACGTTCAACAGCTTTGACGCGGATTTGTCTCGGCTACCCGTTATCGTACAAATTTTACATTTTTTTACACCGATGTAATATTATTTAAATTTACAGTTTTATTTAACGATATTATATTCCTTTACACAAGATTAAAAGTATTCATGCTTTCGTTATCTTAAATATGAATTTAACGATATCGTGTGTCTCGGAATAAATTGAGGGGTAAAAAAGGTTGAAGGCTATTTTGAAAGAGTTGTATCGCAAGAGATCCAGATCTGCAGAAAGTGAAATCTATTAGTACAGCAGTCCGACGGCAAGTGTCCAAACGAAAACGAAAATATACGCGGTTAAGAAATTGAGAAAGGCAAGTTGAGGGCCATTGGAAGTAGTACGAGGGTCCTGGAACTCGATCGAGTGTCGAAACTTTTGCCAGCCGGAAGAGCGACGCATCGAGGGGGGCACAGCGATGCTGCTACTGTGTAGTTGCCCGTGCGAAAGAGCGAGACAGCAGCAAAGGTGCGGGATATAGGTGCAGGGTAGGCATGCAACAGTAGTTATCGTGTTACGGTTCGCACGAGCTGCTCGTAACTTCATATCACCGCGGTGTGGTGCTGCCGTTGCTGCTGCTGTTGCTGTTGGTGGCCGCGCGCACTCGTAGTAACGGCACGCGCAACCAGCCGAGCGAGCGACCCTGCAATAAAGAGAGCAGGAGAGAAATCCGCGCCGCTCCGATGTTCCTACACTGCAGAGACAGAGGCCGAGATAGATACACAGACTTCTCTCTCTCTCTCTCTCGTTTGCACGCTTGCTGTGCCCCCCTTGTTTTACCATCAGCCACGACCCGAGAACCGAGACTGGGTCAAGTTCAAAGCGCTTATGATAACATTTCCTCTGTGTTCCACTTGCCTCCCCCCTTGACTGCGTTACTACTCCGCGTGCGACCCGCTGCTACATTCTCTCTTGCTTGTATTTGTGATTCCCCACGTGCATTCTCTCTCTCTATCTCCGTCTGTGTAGATATGTAGCTGTGCGTGTGATTTCTCTAGCCTACTTAGCGTAAAAGAAGATTAAGTCTGCGGACCAGATAGTGATAATTTTTATGCGATTGCTGAGTAAAAAAAAATCGCAAACAGAGTTTCATGAACCTTCAAGCAAAATTTACCGAATAGTTTGGGCTGAACTCATCAAGCAAGATGTGATTGACGGTTATAGAACATCTACAGAACTAGTTCGGTAAATTTTGCTTTTTCAATAGAGTAAAAGAAGTTAGGCATACTTTACCTAGCCAATCAAGTAATTATTCCTCGCGCGCGTACATCTTATGTCGCTTGCCGCTGTAGTTGTTTACACCGTGTGATATATGTACATAGCAATCGACAAGCGTATTTAATACACAGGGTGCAATTCGGAAAATATTGAATATAAAATTAGGACTTATAAATTAAATAACTTAAAAAATTAATGTTTACATTTTAGTAAAAGAGAGTGTATTATACACACTCGCGATTGGAAGACGGCAAAGTAATCTTTGCTTGATTATTTAGGCACTTTGTATTTGACTGTTATTTCAGTATGTATTACCGAATATTTTCAGTAACATTTGCCCAATAACTTCAATACATTTTGCTCAATTCCTGCTTCAGTGTAATCTGCTGAGCTAAATTAAGTAATGTTTGCTTGCGATTTTTTTCCGTGCACTTTACATATTTATTTTAAGGTAGTTCTCTCCAAACCCCTATTTCTTCGAATATGTCTAAATTTTTTTCTATTTGTTACTTTAAGTATACTTTATATGTGGTTAAAATCTGGAACCCGCAAGCGGTATGAAATTTGGAGATATTCAGCCTCGAAATTGCATACTTTAACAT
>UELU01138861.1:0-51450 GCA_900490025.1 Megastigmus dorsalis
ATATATATATATGTATATAATACTATTATACAGGATATAAGTACATTGGTTTAGTGATTGCAGGCTGCTCCTCTCATATCACAGCGAGGGGCGCTGCCGGGCCCGCTTCTACTTACAATTGTGTACTGATCTCTCTCTCTCTCTCTCTCTCTCTCTCTCATACACTCATACGCACACTCGCACGCACTCGCACGCACTCGCGCTCCATACGATAATAAATCTATGTATCACACTCACATCTCATCGCATATGTGTATACAAATGTCATTCGCTCTCGTCTCATTTCTCTTTCTTCCTAATACATCTTTTCTTTTTGTCTCTCTTGTCGCGCACATATATAATATTTATATATTTATATTCATATACATAAGTGTACTGCATATGTATACCATCGTTTATTTATCATCCGCTTCATCGTTCGCTATATTTATAACGTTAGCCTTAAAGCCTATAGGTGAGGAGACCATCACTTCTCGTTTATTTTTTTGTTTGTTTTGTCTTGCGAACTTATAAATGGACGGTCGGATACAGAGGCTTGCCCGTCTGAGGCCGCGGCGCCACGTGTTTCGCGGCTCTCCACTTCATTTTATTTTATTTTTAATTAATTTAAATTTTAAATTCATTACATTAATTGTATATATTTCTCGAGAGACGCGAAGATTATCTCGTGGACTTTGTCGCGAGGGCGGGAAGGGGAGAGGGAGGGGGAGGGAGAGGGAAGGAGCTCAGTCTAGGCGCCGCGATTCAAGCACGCCTTCGGTATCGAGCGAGAATCGACAACCGATTTATATATCGTGAAAAAGTAAACGAAGTCCGATTACAATATAATTAATAATGATGATGGTCGCTATATGTACGCTCGCGAGTTCGTATTCCGATCATCTTCCAGATCCATATACGATGATTAAAAAAAAAAGCACATGGGACAACAGAGATTCTTTCCATCACACGCACGTACGGAGCATATAATCATTGTTCTCGCAACGATACTAGACTCGGCGCACGGTAAATATAACAAACACATTTAAAACATAACTGGTTTCCTTCTCTTTTTTCTTCTTCTTAAACGTTAAAGGGTAAAAGTATCAAAGTACGACGACATATCTCTAATATACGTGTATCGACGATCGATCAATGGAGAGTCGCGTGCATAAAACTCTAGTATACATATTGCGATTTGATGAATTGACGAAATGAGTAACGCGCATAAGTGCTATTACGATAGAAAGAGTATAATGATGAGAACGGAATGCATGTGTACATCGCTGTCGAGGTACTTTGATACTTTAGACGCTGCCTCTGCGTTGAGAGTGAAAAAAGAAAACGCATCTAGAGGAGCCGCTCGAGAGAATCGAGCGCACTTCCACGGTTTTATGATAATAGCCTAAAGCGAACCCGGATACGATCGCACCGACCTTATTCCATCGGCGAGACTTTCCGCGTCCGCGGTAATTTTCTTTTACTCTTCTTTTTTTTTTCCCTTTTGTTTATACGACGTTAAGACTAGTGTGATAATAGGAACATGGTGTCTTCGCCTGCCAGTGCCTTTTTTGTTTGTTTGTAGAATAAAAACCATATACGAGAGATATGTGGCATCGAGTGCACTCGGTGATTCAGTCCTAACGAGTTGTGAGGAGTTTCTCCTCGGTTTCTGAGCGGAGAATGAAAATTATTCGAAAGATCTACGTATACTTTTGTTTTTCTTTTTTGGCTTTGGTCTATCGATCGTGATAAGTTTTTTAATTATAAGCGCATAAATGTCCGATGATATCATCGTGTAATTAGAATTTTGGTTTAACGTGGTCTCGAGGACAGAAAGTATACATAGAACTCGAGTAATTTGCATTCCCGATAATTGAAATCTCATTTCATCGGTTATCTCGCATTTGGTTTTCGCAGTTGGGGAAGACAGGGTGGAGGGGAGTATTTGTGGAACAGCTGGCAAATCAAGAGGTTCCATGTATATAATGTACGAGAAAATGCGTGGAACCACCTCGAGTTTCACTCGCGCTATTTTACTTCTTCTTACTCTCTTCGTTCCTCATTTTTCACCTTTCACAATCTATTTTTTTTTCTTTAAACGCCTTCGACCATAAGTTCCAACGGCAACAAATGCGTTTTTCAATTCGTGAGAAGTTTGATGGTTTACAAGTGACGCAGCGATTCTTTCGTGTGTTCTTTTTTTTCCTCTGTACATCGAGACGGGATTTCGGTAGAACGTAAAATTGTATTTTAGAGAATGTGGTTTCTTTTATTGTAAGTTTCGAGAAACTTATAAATTGTGCAATTTCATTTACAGATTTGAACTCACTTCTGGTTCACAAAGCCAATTCAGCATTAACCAAAAACTCGAGACTACTGGAAAGAATATTCTCTCGAAACTAAACAATTTCCGCTCTGAAACTCGAATACTTTTCCCTGTTCCATTGAATTCCTTTGCAATTTCGAAAAAATAATTGACAGTTCGACAAAGTCCCAGTAGTCTCGAGTCGCTCTGGCGCAAAACGCTAGGCCAACGCGAGAAAGCCACATTCTCTCTGGCCAACTGTTCCACCCGGTATCGCCTCTACGGCACCTCGCGTCCCCCAAACGTCATCGAATCTCCCCTCGTTCTCTCATCCCCGCGTCACCTCGTCCCCTCAGACAGCGAGACCTTCACCTCTGGGCGCGGGTGGCGGCGGTAGTCTCGGCGCCGGTGGCGATCCATCGCTCTCCGGCCTCTGAGCGGCCGCAGCGGCAGCAGCAGCCGCGGCGACGACGGCAGCCTCGCGCTCGTAGTGATGGTGCCGCTGGTGCATGGCCTCGGCCGCGCTCCACGGTATGCTCGCCGAGTTCTGGCTGCCGGTATTGGAGGAGGGTGTGCCGGGCGAATGGGCAGGCGAGGGCGGACTGGTGGTGCGCGCGGCCGCCTGGAACAGGAGCGATCCCGCGGACAGAGCCGCCGACTTGGGTCCCATGAGGTCGGAGGGTGCGAGGGGTCCGTTGTTCATGTTGGGCGGTGTCATCGGGTGCTGCTGGTGCTTGTTGTCCCCGCCAGCGGAGAGGTGATTGGCACCGGGGAAACCGGCGTTGGTGGCCGCCGCGTAGACGGAGCCGAATAGGCCGGCGTACTTGTTGGCGTTGACCGGGTGACTCGGCATCGCCAGGCCGTTGCTACCTTGGATCACCGAGATCTCGTTCAGCTGTAAGAGTGAGAGTAGGTGCTTTTGGGTATGCGCACGTTTTGGGTACTTTGCGCGTGCTAAAGCTTTTTTGTTTTTTTGTTTTTTTTTTTATTCGGGAGCTATCTGCACCTGTGAGAACAGAAACGAAAAGAGAAACGGCTGCGGTGAGAACTTCTGTCTGATGTCTGCGAGTTGTACGAGCGCTCGTTGCGAGGAGAGGCCGAGAGTTCGCTTTTTACCTACACGCGTCGCGGTTGACTTTATTCTTTTTTCTTAGAGCGATTGTAAATGCTGGTTATCGGCCTCTTTTCGCAAAAAACGCCGTCAGTTTGTATCTACTTTCTTTACAGTTATAAAATAACTCAAATAGCTTGGTTTTAATATCGCTATATATTGTATATTAGTTCATTGCAGAATCGAACTAAAATCGATGCTGGAAATATCAAAATGTATAAATGTCCCATCTGGATATATGAATCTTACTTCTAAATCATAATTCCACTTTGACATATCGATTAAGCTCCGATTCGCAATAAACTATTATCTCGATGCTCGTTGAGTTTTATTAATATGCATATATATAATTAGGAGTTAAAGTCAGAGTTCTCGCACGCGTTTGTTTTTATTTTCGGTGTTGACATAAGCGAGAATTCGTCATTCTGTAGAAAGGAAATGAGGATGTATTAGTCCCATTTAATCAATCTGTATATCTGTAATATTAATCCCAAAATGATCAAAGTAAGTGTCGGATGATATCGAGACCGACCGCACGCGGACTGTTTCTACTTAAATCCCTCGTAGAACATCCTCGTTTCCGTCATTCGAATTTTCAGGCGCATATAATAGCTAATCCCTCGCGACACACTGAGGTCGTACAAGAATCTGATCTCGAATGCTTACCTTCTGGGGCACTCCATTAAGGAAGGGCGCGGGTAGGTACGGATAAAAGAGATCCGGCCTGCGCTGCAGGAACTCCGAGTCCTTGGGCGTGATTGGGAGCGACGGTATGTCCAATGACATTCGTCGTCCGCGACGTGACGCCCCGCTGGTCCACATGTGCGTTCCCATGTGTACCTGTGGACGGAAAATTAATAATGTAAGCAGCACTCGGGTAGGCCTATATTGGACATGTACGCGCGAGTTCGCTTCGAAAAGTCGCAAAAAAGAAGAGGACAAGTGTGGGAACAGGACCGCGTTGTAAGCGAAGTGCTCCCGTTTTAGAAGCTGTTATCTGTGGAGAGATGTAGTTAATATATATGTCACTCTCTCGTGTGAACGCACGTAATAATTATTATTTTGTTCGATATCAAAATAATGAAATCTCTGCGAGCTGAATCTTCCAAGTACTGATTTTAATTAAGAAGAAAACTAGTTTTAGACTAGTAAATAACGTAGCATACTTACACTAAAAAGTGCGAAACGATACCAGTCAAATACAAGATTACGGATTAGGCATACAATTTCACTGAAATATAATCTGTGCATGCTCGTGTATATCATATTCCCTGCATCTCCCAAACATATATGTACAGCGTGAAGCGTTAGTCGGGGTTGGTTGAAAAAAAAAAACGCAGCAGAGAGAGAACACACACGAGAGAAGACGTAACAAAAAAAAAGAAGAAGAAGATTATTAATAAATCGAAAAAGAGAAAGTAAAGAAAAGTATAGAAAGGAGATGCAAGCGCGGGTAATAGCGAGGGCAAGGATGTGGTGACCGATGCGGGACCATGAAGGATTAAACACGTATGGGGAGGGTTATTGTACGACGTTCTTTTCCTTCTTATTTTTTGCTCATATTCGGAACGGCGTCGCGTCTAGTCGCGTGTAGATGGATGCGGTACCTTGAGATTGCCCTTGGTGGTGAAGGCCTTCTGGCAGACGGTGCACTGGAAGGGCTTGTCGCCGGTGTGTGTTCTCATGTGGATCTGGAGCGCCGAGGACGAGGAGAAATTCTTATTGCAAACCTGGCACAAGTGCTTGCTGAGCATGCCTGCAAATACACACACACAAGAAATTCGCTAAGCTCTTCGCTACTTTTGCGCTCCTCTCATCTTTCTCGATCTCTCTTTTCGCTAATTTTGCAAACAGTGTGATTAGGTTATGATTAGGGAGGAGTGGTGCGTATGGCTTTTGTCGTGTCGTTATTCTGCACTTGTCGTCTGAAGATTTAATCGATGCTTTCGAAAGAAAAAAATGGCCATTGCTTATACCGTGATGTCGAGACGCTAATGTATTAACGCGCAATTTGGAAGGATGCAGTCGAATTGCGTTTATCGTTTACCGATTTTTTTATTAGTTGAAAATAAAGGCTTTTATCGTTTCCCAAGGTCAGCAGAAAAAGCGGTTTCGGATAAATAAATTCAATCGCGGCCAAGAAAAATAAAGGAAATAGTAATATAGATGTATATTCAAAAGTATACCGGGTGATTATGCGACTGTTATTGTTCAGTCGTTGCTATTACCCATTCCGCTAGCGCATAAATTATTATAATTGACGTTAATTTATGAATTTACATATACATTATTTTCAGAGCTAAAAATCTAATTTACATCGGATAGATAATGCGCATGTAAATGTCCAAGTGTAATTAAATAAGACTTTTTGTTTCTATAAAGGGAACGAGGAAGAAACTATAACAAAAAAAAAAAACGATAAGAACGGTATTTCTCGTATAATCGACCCGTACACAAACTTTCGAACGTGAATAATATAGATCTAAAAACAAAAAAAGAAAAAGAAAAATCCGGCGCGCGAAAGTGCGGAGAGCTATGGGTGCGCGTCAGGCATTTTTAAACGCGACTTCACCTCCGCGTCTTCTTATCGCGAAGCACACGTATTACGCTATATATACACACACGTACAAAAGCGAAGTTTAAAGCGACCTAGGTTTTATATATATATACATCGCGGGGGCGAGTTATGTGCTCCCGGCAGGTATATACGTATATATGTGCGCGTAACGATCATCGATTATTCGTATATATTCAGGCCCGGCGCAGCAGAGCAGCAGTAGCAGCAGATTTACGCTCGCGATAGTAGACGTTGGTATATATAGTGGTGGGTATAGCCGTAAAAGAGGATGTAGCCTGCCACCAGGTGCCGAGCGAGAGCAGCGGTCAGTTACTCACAGAATATGTATGCGTATGTGAGATATGTGAGATATGTGTGTATGTGTTTGTGTGTGTGTGTGTGTGTGCGTAGAGTTTGTACGATATGGTTATAAAAGGCGCGCGATGCAAGTGTATATATATATATATATATAGAGGGAGAGAGAGAGAGTTGGTTAGGGGGATAATAAGTAAGTCAGCACAAAAGCGGGATTGCGCAGATCGACACAGAAGATAATGATATTACGGCCATAGGGAAGCGAGATGTCTATAGATAAAAGTGCCAAGAGCCCTTTCTTCTCTCTCTCTTTCACTCTCTCACTGTCTCACTCTCTCACTCTTTCTCATTCTCTCTTTATACATATATATATGTACACGTTTTGAGTATTCTATATTGTAATTGCATTCTCATTTAGTATCCGTCATCGCATTCGCGATGCATGATATTGAAAATTCTTTCCCAATCTAATTAGAACAAATGATGCATTTCAAATTGCATATATATGATTTAGCTTTCAGTCATAGAGACGCCATCGATTAATAGTTTCCAAGATTCTTGATACGTATAGCATTAAGCAGCATATTATTGGTCAATATTAGAAAATTAAATATAAAAGATAACGGTTTCAAGAGATAAACGGTGCCTATACGAAAATGCAGAATTCAGTATTTGTACAGGGGAAAGCTATACATGAAATTATTATATTTTCCAGCGCAGATGAAAATTATATAAGTTTAAGTGTACAGTAAGTATAGTAAATTCAATTTATTCAAACTACACTCTATAACAAGAGAAAAATAAAGTCCATCTTCATTGCTATAGAAAATACAGTAATCCGCGCACTCGCACACAGCTATATATTAAAAAAAAAAAGAAGTTCTCGGCATGAAAACCAACAGAGATGAAAGAGAAAGAAAGTAATTCACGCTCTGTTAACATCCTCCCATCAGAGAACAAAAGATAAAATGAACTTACTAGGCGGCCTTTTGGGTGCCGGCAGATCGTTTTCCGGCAAGACGCTCTTCTTGAGGGCCGGTACGATTCCGTCCAACCCCGTCGGCTGTTGCTGCGACTGTTGCTGCTGCTGCTGCTGCGACTGTTGCTGCTGTTGAGGTTGCATAACAGGCGGCATCGGGGGTGGCGGTGGGGGTGGTAGATTCGACTCGTCCGCCGATACGGGACTTCGCGATCTCTCCCTCTGTTGTTGCTGATGCTGCTGCAGCGACGGTGGCAGATGCTCGTGCAGGGGTTGACTCGTTGGTAGCAGTTGCTGTTGCTGCGGTGGTGGCTGCGGTGGCTGCGACGAAGGCTGCTGCGACTGTTGCTGCTGTTGCTGCTGCTGCTGTTGTTGCTGCTGCTGCTGCTGCTGTTGGGGTTGGCTGATCGGTGGTTTGGCATCGCTGAACAGGTGGTGCGGCATGTCGCGAATCTTGTGCGTTAGCATGTGCTGCTTCATGTTGCCCTGAAGAGAGAAGCAAAGGCGTGAGTTTTATAGACATTATGGCCTATCAAGGTTTTATATGGATCAGTTCGGATATTTGCCGTCGTGATGACTATTATGATTAAGTTAGAGCTCTTATTTATATTCTTTATCGGAAGGCTTTGAATGTTTCGAGCATGAAAAAAAAAAAAAAAAAAGAGAAAAATAAGTCGGAGTCAATTAACTATGCAGATGATTGTCCGTTTACTTTGTTCAAGGCAATTTCTTCATATAAGCTTAACGAATGCGTATTTTGACAAACGAAATAGATTGTATATAATACCGGCTGGCGACAGTTGTTTATTTTCGTACATGCCTAAGAATCATTGGCTTAGCATTGATGTGACACACTGCCCAGATAGCGCGCGGCCGCCTATAAGTTTATGTATATATACCACCGATTCTATAATATACTTAATATATGTTTCTTTAATTTTTATTTTATTTTTTTCTTCGCAGTGAATCTCGATAATGACTCGCGATTCCTATATAGTATACGCGAGAGCATAATAAATTTCGCATCGGAATCGCAATAAATTTTTGTAGATAAAGATAATATGAGGCGTGTGAGCTATCGGCGATTATGCATAAGGAAATGATTATGCGTCGAGGAAAGAAACAAAATTATTACAGAAGTCGACGGCGACGACGACGCGATGTGTGTTTATAAATATGCCGCGCGCCATTTGCATAATGTACGTAATGTACATAAAATATACATTTTGAAGCAGTGTCTATGTCGCCGCTCTCGCATTAAGAATGGACATTGTGTTTATGTGCGCGCGCTTTATCGGTATATATATGCGTAAGCTTATTTACGCTCTTACGGCCTATCTTAAACATTCAAGAGATAATGGGTGCACATAGGCCGAATCACCCGAGACCGAAATATTGATATTTCTTTCCATTATATATACTTTTTGTGTAAACGACGACGTCGAAGCGTTGGTGTAAATGCATGGACAATAACGCGCACACGATTAGCATCGATGAAAAACAAAATTTTAAAATACAATAGATTCAAGTTAGCGTGTTGCGCAAAAGAAAGAAAAAACGCGCATAAAGATATTAATGTACCGCGACGACGACGTGCGGCTGCCTCGAAAAAAAATCAATAATGGATGAGATGAAAAGAAAAGCAAAAAGGCCAATTAAGTTCAGTGAAGAGACAGAGAGAGATAGATAGAGAGAAAAGAAGCATATATATATAGAGAGAGAGAGAGAGAGAGAGAGAGAGAGATAGTCCCCGTGAGGGAGAGAGAGATTCTTACCAGGAAGACGGGGTCGGAAGCCGCCAGCAGTCCGAGGGCGGACGGCATCAGCGGGGGTAGGCGTACGTCCCCATAGACCGCGGCATAGGTAGACGTCGGTCCCGCCCGCCCCCCCGCTAAGTGATCGCTCAGTCCGCCAGTCCGCCCCCGGCCGCAACGGCGCTCCTCGGCCTTCCGTCTCCTGCGCGCCTTCTCGCGGGCGCTTCGCTTCGCGCGCTCCTCGCAAGTGCACTTTTCCACGACTGGCCGAGACGTCGTCCCGTCGCTCTGCAAATTTCATTCATCATATCACACAATTGGACTATAAAGCACATCACGACCTTCATTTTTTTGGTTTTTTATTTCATTGGATTGTTAGATGTATGGCGGAAGCGTATATATGTATATATAATATGATGCTGTAGCTCGCGGATCACATGCGCGTATATTTCAGTCAAGCATATCATTTGCTTTGTTCTTTTTTTTTTGCATCAGTTATTCAAACGGGATCTAAGGTACGTTATAAGCACAATGTATGGTTATTATTATTGCACAAAAATTGCAGATTGTCAATATTAATGATTATATTATGAGAACAAGCACATGTTATATATCGAAGAGCTGTCTAATTATTTTTCCCAATGCACGGCGCGAAACATCAGCTTGAATTGGCATTTCTCAATTTCGATCGCGGCATAATATAATATCGAGAGTTTACGAAAAGGTCGAGCGGCGAGAGCGCGTTTTTCTATGTCCCAAAAAAAATCACACCGAGATTATATATTTAAAATTCAAATGGCAAATATTATCGCGATCGCGCGAGCCGAATATAACGAGCAATTAACTAAAATAAATAATTTACAGCCTCGTTTCCCCCGAGATTATACGGCTGTGCTCTGCAAGGCCATGTTTATATATATATACACAAAGACCGACTTATCATGCGGGCAGATCGACGCGCGCGGTAAAAGCGTGACTAAAGCTTACACGTCTCTGCCGACCGACCGCGGGCATATATATACCTATATAACAACAACACTATACACACAAGACTCGAATGCTGCATCAGCTCGCGTCGGAAAGCCCGAAAAAGTAGGGAAAAAAAGGGCGACTTATCCATTTAGGCAAAAGAAGCAGCCTCCGAGAGAACCGATCATCGATAAGTAAGAGCCCTATATTATTCGAGCACGGTCTTCTCTCTCTTCCTCTTTCTCTTCTCTCTCTCCCTCCCTCTCTCTCTCTCTCTCTCTCGCTCTCTTAGTCGGGAGCCATACGCGCGCGTGTCTTGAAAATCTCTCGGTCGCTCTATCTCTCTCTCTCTCTCCCATATACGAGCCACATGATCGAGCCTTCGAGCCTCGGCTTATGTACACTGCACAGTGCCAAATTTAGAAGCGCTCCGCACTCGCACACATCGAGAAGAGGCCGCGAGCGGCATCAGCAATACATAGACCATACAGACGGCAGAGAAATTAGTTGGAGAGAGGGAGGAGTTGGTGGTGGACGTGGGGGCAAGCATACATGTATATAGGTACAGACAGAGAGAGAGAGAGCGAGAGAGAGAGGGGGAGAGAAAGAGAGAGAGAGAGAGGAGGAGAGAGTCCCAGCAAAGGATAATAAAAGTTTACCTTCGTGGAGAAGCCCCGGTCGCAGATACTGCACTTGAAAGGTCGCTCCTTCGTGTGGCTCCGGTAATGAATCTCCAGCGCCGAGTTACACGCGAACGTTTTGTAGCAGATGTTGCATGTGGTGTTGCCGCGCACTGCAACAGATCGTGCGATGATTTAGTGATATAGTCAGTCTCTCTCTCTCTTACACACACACACATAGACACACAGACACACACATAGATACAGACACATATATAGTAGAGGCGCTGCTCGAGTGCAGCTTATATACGCGAGCGATTATCTTGACTCGAGCGCTCGCGCGCGCGCCAGGCGCGATTTACGAGCCGAAAGTTTCCGCGCTTATAAGAGGCCTCTACTCGCGCCTCTCTCTCTCTCTCTCTCTCTCTCTAGCTCGCATACTTTATATACATAAATTTGTAAGCGGCACGGGCTCGCGTGCGATCTTGTATTATACGGCGGGGCTTGCAACGAGCTGTTATATTATACAACCGATTATTAGTCGATAAAAATTTTTTTTTTCATGCAGCACATACACACGGACGAGCTCGCGATTAGATTTTTCGCAGACCCGGTGCGGTGCTGACTTTATCGAGGTGCGCGCGAGCGCGAGGCCTTTCAATTATTAATGAAGCGAATCGATTTACATCGAAGATATATCGCGCTTGCGTGTGTGTTTGTGTGCATATAGGCTTTTCCTCGGAATCGAGAGAACGTCGACTTATCAAAACGGAAATTCCGCGAGATTCCGCTTGGTTTTTACAATAATATGCGTATATGTATATATGTTCGCGTGTACAAAGAGAAGCGAGCCATTGTATCATATAGGCGGGAGATACATTCGCGAAATAGTCTTATGTACCGCGTACGCATACCTCGGCGAGATGTGTACAAGAGGTGTGCACAAAGTGTCGGTGAGAGAGAGAGAGAGAGGCGCGCGAAGATCGTCGTGACTACGCTGCACAGCTCCTCCACGTACATACATATAGTGGGAGAGAAGAATCGGTTGTATATATATATATATAGATTCAGACAGAGGTAAGCGTGTTGGGTGCTGAATAGAGTCGCAGCGTTTTCTCTGTCTCTCTCAGAGTGTGTGTGTGTAGCGCAAAAAAGTCATATGAATAGAAAAGAGGAGGAAGAGGTGCGAGAGCGAGCGAGCGCCCGGAGATCAAACGGCGCTTCGGTAAGCTCGGTCGGTCGGTCGCTCTGGCGCGGGACCCCGCGAGATGTTTTACGAGGATAAACACGCGCTCGCTGCCGTGCCAAGTGGACGTATTTAAAATGTAAAACAGGATGCATTAAGATAATGCCCTGAGCGAGCAGCCACGGAGAGAGAGGGAGAGAGAGAGAGAGAAAACGCCTGCTTATGGCGCGCGAGAGACACGATTTATTCAGTTCTCTCCCTTTCTCGCGCCCGTACCGCTGCTGCTGCTGCTGCTGCTGCTGCTTTTGCTGCTGCTGCTGTTGCCGCTGTTGCAATGGACAGTTCCAACGGGAGAGAGAAGGAGAGATAGCTGTAAAGAGCCGAGAATGATAATTGTGCGCGCGAGAGTGTGTGTGTGTGTGTGTGTGTGCCCGACGATGATCGAGAAACGACACCGATAAATGCGCCCGATTAGCCGAGTGTTGCTGAGAGAAAGAGGAGAGAGAGAGAGAGAACGGTGAATTTTTGCGGTGGTTTTTGAAAGCGATCGAGAGAGCTGGCAAGGTAGTCACGAAACCTTAACGCTATATATCTTATTGCTAGCTTATTAAATAACGTTATCGCAGAATGTACTCGTTCTCAATCGTTGTGAACAATTTAAGAAGCATTATATATTGTTTCGGTATAATTGATGGTTTCAAAATTTATTTCACAATTAATGGTAGTTTATTGTGCTATTCAAATTCTGTACAGGAAGTGAACAATGTTGTCTCAACGATAATAATAAATAACTTGAATAATTTTACTTCTACTTCTGATGCATAAATTTATTCGATTTAAAGTTATGAGCCTCTCGTAGACCATAACTATTGAGAGCGAGTACATTATATGAGAGAATATAATTAAGATCTAAGTGAAAGGAGCGAATCCAATATACAAAGAGTGTGAAGGAGAGAGGTGGGGGTCCGGCTACACCAAGTAAAGGACTTCGGTTATTCAGGAGTTTGTTGTTAGTTTTTCAGTGAACACATTGTGAACATGTGGGTTAACAAAAAGAAAAACAAAGCCTTTAAAAAGTGTTTCACGCAGAAAAATTTTGTGAAAAAAATAAACAATAAACACGTGAGAAATTTTGGATATAATTAACTCATTTATTTCACAATCAAAATAATACGATGATAAAACTGAGATTTCGGATAATATACTATAGTCATTTTTATCTTTCTTTATCTATAATTAATAGGATAAACTATATAATTGACTCATATACGTTTTTTTTTCGTCGCCAATATTATTTCTAGTTTTTTTTTTCTTTTTTTTTCTTTACAATACAACACAGAACAGGTTCATTTTTTCATTTCGTTACAAACAATTTTCATAAAACGTTCGAAGAAAACTCGTCCAAAAAGGTAAGAAGATGAAGAAGGAAATAAAAAGAAGAAGTTGATTTTAAAGGCTTCTACAATGCATTCTTTCCGTTATTATATAATGACGTATGCTTGAGGCAGGCGTGGTCAACGCCGCTTTCATAATAGGATCTAATGAAGCGAGTATGCACGATAGAGTGAGAGAATGAGAGAGCAGTTTCGTTTAGTTTTTTTTTTCTATATATTTCTATATATTCGAGATCTGAAGGATGGTGTAGCGGGAACCGCATCTCGCCCCCGTCGTCTTTCTTTCACAATTAGACCAGAGAGATAGACATCATCTGCACGAATGTCATGTCATCATCATCATCATCATCATCAGCGCCTACCTGCCGATCCGCCAACCGCCAGACCCAGTGGATTATAGGTCGATGTAGCGGCCCTGACGGCGGAAGTCGTCAGCGAGGCTAGGGGACCGATTCCCGGTCCAGGACTGACGGCATTAGGACCACCCGAGCCACCTCCTGACATGCTGTTGATGTTGGCCGTAGGCGAGGTCGATACGGCCTGCAGCAGTCCGGCGAACATGCCGAACGGATGCGGCGGATGGTGCGTCTGTGGATTCGTCGGGTTGTGCATGCTGCTGCTGCCGGGCGGTGAGATAGGCGCCGAGCTCACCGAGGCCGGTGTCGAGGAAGCTCGGGGCGTGAGGTCCAGGGGTGCCGAGGACGAGGCCGGATGACCGATCGGACTGTTGCTCTTCTCGCTGCCGTTGTACCGATGGAGCTGCTGCTGTTGCTGTTGCTGCTGTTGCGGTTGCTGCTGCTGCTGCTGCTGCGGCGGTGGCGGCGGCGGCGGCGGCGGTGGCGACGACTTGGCCATCAGGGGCTGACTGTGATTGGCCATGCTTGTGGCCATGGTCGTGATGGTGCGCACTTGGCTCTCGAGCGCGGCCAAGGACGTGGAGAAGGAGGGCATGAGGGGCGAGGTTGGCAGGAGGTTGTCCTTGTGATCGTTGTCCTGATCGATGTCCTGGTCCTTGTCTTCCTCGCCGTCGAGGCTGCTCCTCCTCTCCCTCGCCAGGTCCTCGCACCTCTCGTCGTCCTCCCGTCGATCCTCCTCCTCGTCCTCGACGTCGTCCATCTCCTCGACCCCGTGCTCTTCCATAAATCGCTGATGGTGGAGCTGCTGTAGCTGTTGCTGCTGCTGCTGGTGCTGCAGCGAGTCCTTCGAGTCTACGTCGTTCTCCATGGACTGTCTCTCGAGGGCGTGCTGTCTGGCGGTGGGCGGAAAGCCCAAGGGAAAGCCGGCCGGGTGCAGGGGCGAAAAGCCCTGGGGCAGAAACGCAGCGAGCGGATGGTGCGGATAGCCGGTGGCGAAGTCGTGAACCTCGGCCGCGCGTATCTGGTCGGGCGTCAGTTCCGTCGGGTCGTTCGTGTGCAGATTGACGTGCTGCTGCAGAACGAAGGAATTGGCGAACTTCTTGTGGCAGACGGTGCACTGGTAGAGCGGCCTCAACGGTGGCTTGGCTCTGTGCACGCCCATGTGGGTCTTGAGATTGCCCTTGGTGGTGAAGGCCCTGCCGCAGATCTTGCACTTGAAGGGCCGCTCGCCCGTGTGCGTCCTGTAGTGCATCTGTAGGGCGCTCTTGCAGGAGAGGACGCGCTGACAGATGATGCACTGATTCGGATCGGTTAGCTTGTGCTCGATGTTGTCGACCAGCTGCTGGAGCTTGGAGGTCTCGGAGGTCTTGGTGATCTCGATGAGGCTCTCCCAGGAGTTGTCGTTGCTGCCGGGCCTGGGCAGTAGGCTCGAGTAGATGGCCGGGTCGCGGGCCGGATCGATGAGCTCGCCACCGCCGCCCCCAGGCTGTGCAGGCCCTGCGGAGGATGGATTCTGGTTACCACCCTGCGAGGAGGGATGATGATGGGGCGCTAGTTGCGGATGAGGCGGCAGTCCCGGGAAGAGAATGTTCGCGAAGGAGGTTTGCAAGCTACCGCTGCTTGCGCTACTGCTCGCGGGCGAGGTGCCCAAGTAGGTGACCATGGACTGCTGCAGCATCGAGGCTGGATTCGCCCTGCTCGATAGGTTCTCCGGCTGCTCGTCCATGTCGTCATCCTCGTCGTCGTCGCCCTCCATCATGTCGCCGTGCTCGCCGTCCATCCTGCCTCCGCTCGCTTTGCTGTCCATGCTGCAGTCCTCGTACATCTGATGCACGTGTCCCGGACCGACGGGATTGCCCTGATGCTGCGAGGGCGAGGAGTTCATGTACCTCCTCGGCGGGTCCACGTCGAACTCCTCGGCCTCGTCCTCGTTCATCTCGTCGGCGTCCTCGGGCTCGTTCTTCGGTGTGATGCTGCTGCCCTCTGTACCGGCTTCCCGACTGCTCGGTCTAGGTGGCTGGGCGTAATCCCTGACGGGCGACTGTTCCTGCTCCATCTTGATCATCTCGTCCCGCTGGTCCTGCATCATCTGCTGATGGTGCTGCTGCTGCGCGTGCTGGAGTAGCTGTTGCTGCTGGAGCAGCTGCTGCTGCTGCTTCTGGCAATGCTCGTTAAAGGAATGATGAGAATTGGAGTGGGTGCCGGGCGACTGGGCCGGCGAGTGCGTCGTCGAGTGGGACGGCGTGGTGGGCGTGGTCGGTGCGGTCGGTGCGGTCGTCTGGCTTGGGAGCGGCTTGCTCAGGTTCTCCGGGACCTCCTGGTCCTCGCGGTGCAGGGCGTTGGCGGCGGCGTTGGCGGCGTTGGCGGCGTTGGCGGCGGCGGCGGCGGCGGCGGCGGCGGCAGCGGGTGAGTTGAGCAGGGGCGAACGGTAAAGCGCGGTGGGCATGCCGGGCAGCGCTAGACCTAGGGACAGAGGTAGCTGGGGTGGCAGGAAGCCGCCGGCCCTGTGGAAGGGTGACGCGCCGGGCGAGGGATGGGGCCCGACCGACCCGCCCAGCGAGGACAGGGACGAGGATGTGTGCGGCGGCATGGGCGGCGGCGGAGGCGGCGGCGGGGATAGGGGACCGCGCTGACCGCAGGCGGCCAGCTGCTGGAGCAGGTGGGGATGGAGGTGGTCGGCGCTCTCGGGCACCGGGTTCGGATTCATCTTAACGTGGGGGAATTTGTCGCGGTGCCTCTGAAAGTGGACCTTGAGGTTGCCCTTGGTGGTGAAGCGACTGCCGCAGACGTTGCACTTGAACGGGCGCTCACCTGTGTGCGATCTAATGTGGATCTGGAGGGCGCTGTCGCTGCCGAAGACCTTGCCGCAGTACTTGCAGCGGTGCTTGTAGAAGGGATCGCTCCGGCCGCTGCCGCTCTTGCCGTCGTAGGGCGGCAGTCTCGAGCCCTTGCCGCCGACGCCGCCGCTGCGGAAGGCCAGCTCGTCCGCCAGGTTGTTCGCGAGCAGTCCCTGGCTCGCGTTGTCCAGCACCTCCTGGGCGCGCTTCTGCAGCATCTCCAGGGTGTTGGGCTCGTGGAGCGGCAGCGGATCGTTGTTGGTGATGATGGAGGAGGCGAGGGTCGAGCTGATGGAGCAGAGCGCGGGCACCTGGTGCGAGGGTGGCTGGAGCGGTGCCGGCATCTGGACGGGCGGACTGCTCGTGGTCGTCGAGCCCCCCGGCAGGCTCGGGCCCAGAGGCACGCCCAGGGGTGAGACGCTGCCCGACGGGGTGGGCCGGCCCTCCTGCTGCTGCTGCTGCTGCTGCTGCTGCTGCTGCTGAGCCAGGACCATGGCCACGGGCGTCGAGGAGGGCGAGGGCTGCTGCTGGAGCTGATGGTGGCTCGGGGGCCGCGAGTGTGCCGGCGACGTCAGCGAGGACAGGGGCTTCGGGTGTATGAGGGCCGCGGGCGAGGGCGACGCCTCCTTGCTGTCGGAGCCCTGTCCCGCGGCTGCGGCTGCGGCTGCGGCTGCGACGGCGGCGGCTATCGCGCTGCTGCTACCGCCGCCGACGCCACCGCCGCTGGCCTCCTGTCCGGCCTGTCCCGGGGTGCCCGGGGCCTGCTGGGCCGTTATCGAGAGCTGCTGCTGCAGCTGGCTGATCAGCTGTAGTTGGAAGACCTGCTGGTGCTGGAGGGTGTAGAGGGTGTTCTGGAGTACGGCGAGCTCCTGGAGGGCGGCCTCGCTGTCGGCCCCGCCTGCCAGGGCGGTCGCGGCGAACTGCGCCACCGCGACCTTGGTGTTCTGGAGGGCCTCGAGGGTGACGTGACTAGTGCCGGCCGGGGGAAAGACGCCGGCCGCCGGTGCGGGCCCGGTCCCACCCTCGACGAAGCTGTTGTTGTTCTCGGCGTCCTGGCAGAGCCGCTTGCGCTTGCGCGAGCCCTCCTCGTCGTCGTCGTTGTTGCCCGTGGCGGAGGGCGGACGGCCCTCCTGGCGGAGCTGCTTGACGCCGAGGCTGTTGTTGGGGTGCCGGGGATGGGCCTCCTCCAGGAGCTCCTCGGGTTCGTCCTGCTCGTCGAGGAGCTCCTCGTCCTCGGCGAGCTCGAGGGAGGCCTGCAGCCTGGGCTCCTCTGCCTCGCGCTCCTCCAGCAGCTCGTCCTCGTGGTGGGAGCGGGCGGAGGTGAGGTCGACGGCTTCCTCGCCCATGGCACCGCCCCCGCTGCTCTCCTCGCCTTCCGATGCTGAGTCATTCTCTTCCCCTGAAACAGTCGAGAGCGCAAAGGCCCAACGTTAGATTTGCCGGACTGTAGTTGGACGTATTGGCTTATTCTTAAAGCTAATAATGGATTCTCGTTGGAGGATGTAATGATCTAATTTAGGAATGACCGATTTCGGTTGATAAGCATGACGTGGATTTGCCTCTCGCTATAATTTATCGCTCGAATAATGCTCGACGCTCGAAAATTCTGACTAAATGTGGCGATAATTAACCAAACGCTTTTTTTTTATATGTAAGGTTCGATGCGAAGAGCGACGAAATTTTAATGCATACGAGGATAATAATCTTTACACGTATAAAGTCGGGGACTGTAAAAATAAGGCTGTGCACGAGAACGGCGCAACATTTTCCCAAGGTCAATAAAATTAATGTTATTGCTCGACGTTGATATTTAAAACGAGTCGCTCGTTGAAAGCCCCCTTGCGCACACACACACACACACACACACACACACAGGTAATGTACTGCGCAGTGCACTGCACCGGCAAAAGAGGATGGCATTATGAGGGGGGAAGAATTATGGAAGGGCTTTCGGATATTTATGCACCGAGCGTAGAAAATGGCGAAGATCCATAAATCGAGTAAAGTCTCCTAGACGATTCCACCTCTCTCTCTTTCTCTCCTATGTTTATATGAAAGTACCCGCCGACGTATTTTAATTGGTATCTCGCTTCGCTCGCGCTGTCGACATTATTACGCGACCGACACGTCCCCCATCTATATATATATATATACACAAGTAGAGGGACGACACGATTGATGTAACGCCGAAAGCGCGGCTATGTAGCGGCGGTTGTTTTTAAAGAGAATCCATTGGGAAATTGCGCGAGTGCTCGCGGTTACGCGCTCGTTTTCCACGGAAAATCGCGATTTTCGCGTCGCAAGTATCTGTACGCACACAGACAGCGATGACCTGTGATGATTCATTCGCCCCGCGCGCGAGAGAAGCCAATCGACGTTTCTATATATCTCTTTTTGTACAATGTCCGTGTATAGTAGGTTTATTTCGACTTGGGCGTAAAATCGGTGTCATCGCGGTATGGCGCGGTAATAAATCAATAGGCGCATATGCACGACACTGCACACTATATATCTGAAAAATATTTGACGCATTTGCATTCGCGAGCTGGATTTATAACCCACTGCTTCGACGAGCCGTATATTATTTGCGAAACTGTGGCTTTCGTGTCGTACACACACACACACATACACCGAATCGTTTAATTCCGCTGTTGGATCAACGAAAAACAAAAAGCAAGGCATTCAAACTGAAAAGAACAATGACGCGTGCAGATACAAACGAACGCATTGGGCTATAATTAAACTCGCGGCTGATGCACACACATTCGCTGCTCGCCTCGGCACACTGTCGCTCTCGCAAAATAAAGTCCAACATTGTTCAAAAGTTACTCGGTGTCGGAAAGGATCGCCTTGAACCGGTCAACCACGCAGAGGTCTCCCATCGTCCGACGCGATGAACGCGAATCTTTTTCTCTCCCCGTACATACTCCACAACCGCACGAGCACCTCTTGCTTTTTCTTCTGCCGCATCGAGGAGGGGAAGAATTATTACGCGCTATCGAAGAATCGAGGAATTCGCTCCGTGGGTCGCGCGCCCAATATAAATCAAACGACTTAATCTGGTCGCAATAAATATTATGAGCTTTATTTTCAGCGCGTGCCGAAGATATTTGAAATGCAAATCCCGCGGTATCTGCTGCAACTCGCGAGAATCCATGCAGCGACAAAAAGCGCTCGCGAGCTCAAATAATAGCGGAGAGAGAGAGAGATATATGCCTAGACACATATACCGCGTTCACGTAATTCAAGCTTCTATTTACATGCGTAATAATGCGAGCGAGCTTCTCTCGCATTCATAACTTGGCTGAGGTTTTCCCGGATTAGAGAGAGAGAGAAGGAGGCGATTATCGCACGACTTGTACGGCGCTCGTTAAGCACTCATATATAGCTATCGCACAATATGGATCACGCACAATATCATTATGCAAAGCTGAGCTCTTTCAGCGCCAAGTGCCGATGTGCGTGTGTACGTGTGTGTTTCCCTCGCGCGTTTTCCCTTATCGGGCTGTTTGCGCGCTCGCCCCAACCCGTGTAAAAACAATCGAAACGAAAAAAAACGGGCCAATTAAAAGGTGTTAATTGTCGGACGGTTAATATAATGTGGCGCGAGATATGCTCGTGTACGAGGCTCTCCCAGCGGGAATAATAACGTAACACGGAGGGGACGATTATGCACGGAAACGTCTTCATTATGAGCGGAGGCGCAGAATTTTTATTGCGATTAAACGAGATGACAAAAAAAAAGCAATTTGTCGTCGTCGTCCCTTCCTACAACGTGTCCTTATAGTCTCGATACTCTTTATTTGGAAATAATTGCGCCACGGTATAGAGAACGGTGTTTATGCTCTTTACGCGAGAATGCGACGATCGTATAGCATTTACGTAAGTCCACATAGCGGTCTCGTGGAAAAATATATTAGGTATATTCCCCTCCGATCGTTTCGTATAATGTATATATTATATATATATGATTCTTAAAAGCTGATATGCTTATACGCGTATACTTATAAGATATTTATTTTAATTCAACGAGAAATTTATTCAAATGCCGCGCACCGAACACTGCTTCTCATTTTTTTTTTCTTTTGGCTTCTTCTACTTCTTTTTGGCTAATAGCCGCGTCTATAAGTCAGTCGAAAATTCAACATTTATATTCCCCGCGCGAGACGTTGACCGAAGCGGAGATTTAACGAAATTCCTACATATATTTGCCATGGAGTCGCGCTCGACGGTCGCCATAATCGATCTAGAGATTTGCGCGTACATGTCCAAGGTACGTAATATACGACCGAGCCTGCATCACACGGGGAAACACACCCCTAAGCATAAAACAATCGATGCACCATATAAAAAGAATCTGCTGCACAGATGATCGCGTCGCGCACCGAATCGCAACCGACGACGCCCGTACCACACGTCTGTTTCTACTTGGGCGCGCTCGAGCCTGTGTGTATGTATAGTATGTGTGCCAAAAGTGCGTGCATGTCCGTGTGATGTGTTTGTGTCATACCGGAGCATTGGGAGTACGATAGGGTCTCCGGTTGGCAGATTCTTGCGTCGCGCCTCTGCTTCTCGCCACGGCTCTCGAGCCTCCTGGTGATACTCCAGCGCATAAGTTGCATCGTGTCTCGCTCCTCTTTTTCTACAATATCGTCGCTGCACAAAAGTATAGAGGAGGAGGTACGATCGCTCCGTCACAGCTATCTCATGCTTTTTTCTTCTCTCCCCCCTATTCTCGCACTGCACACACCGGACAGAGTCTCTCTTTTCTCACGCACGAAATTCTCGTGAATAATATTGTGTAAAAGTGTCTTTGCGTCTGTCTCGCGCGCTGCGTATACCGACCTATAGTCTCTCTCTCTCTCTCTCTCCTGGAACTAGAGAGAGAGCGAGTTTACACTGTGTTAGCGTGCGCGCGCGCGCGCCTGTGCACTGCAGCTGCTGCACACTGCACACGGCCTGTCACTCGCGGCCCGAAGACGAAAAACGACTGATCGCGCACGGCTGCTTGGCCGACGGAGAACCGGCTCTATCTCTTCTCTCTCTCTCTCTCTCTCTCTCTCTCTCTCCATCCCGTATCCCCCCTCCAGCTCCTTCTCTCTCTCCACACCCGTCTCCCCTCCCCGCCACCCGCGCGCGCGACTCTCCTTCTCTCCTCTCTCTCTGCGCGAGTGAGGGAGAGAGCGCTACACGCCCCCACCAGCGCTGAGACTACTCCTACGCCTCGCTCCCTCCACCGGCACCGCCGCCGCTGCCGCCGCCGTCGCGCGCATATACTCGCCTCTCTCTCTCGCTCCCGTTGTATGTATCTCCGGCGCTCCGTCCGTTGCGCGCTCCCCCCCACTCCGCGCGGGTAATAATCTCTCTCGTCGCGAGGGCGCGGGCCGGTTATGACAGGGAGGGCGTTGCGGTTCATAAATCAACGCGGGGTGGGGAGAGAGAGAGAGAGAGTGAGCGAGCGTGCAAGAGAGAGAGAGAGAGAGAGAGATTGGAGTCGGCAGGCCGAAGGCGGAGCCTGCACCGAGCCACTCACCGATCTCGGATTATTAATTATTATACGAGCTGGGAGAGCCTGCGCGAATGTACAGTGTACGTGTGTGTGTGTGTGTTGGGCACTGCCGTGAACTGTCGACACCCCTATAACCTAGCCTATATTGCATTGTGTGTCTGTGTGTATGTACACACGAGCAGGGAGATGATTATTTTGTCGACGAGTGCGTATATGTATATGGGTTGGGGATGCTAAATAGGGGTGAGTTTGCGTTATTTCTGTAGCTTCCTTTTTTTACTCCGGTAGCGCAGCGAGCTTTGATAATTCTTTTTTTTTGTTTTAATTTTGCGGGTTCTTGTTTCGAGCGAAATTACAGTGTTTATTATATAGATTATAAATGCCTTTGGAGCTTTATTTTCTGTTAAAGCAAGTGTACTGTTTTAAAGTGAATGACTGACTGATGCAACAACGCGTACTCATTTAAGTATCGGTTGGGTTGCTACTACTAATTTTATTATCCTTGTTTATCATTATTTATTGCTGAGTCGAGTTTTTTTTTTCTTTTGCAAACAGTTTTCAAGACGCGATTGAGGATTTCGATTCTGTATATCCATAATGTTAAATAAATACATGAATAATGTTTCTAAAAGCGTAGACAGTTTTGTTAGCAAAGTATTTATAGAAAGAAAAAAAGGACGGTGAAAAATTCTTAAATGGACTATACGATGCAGAAGACAAGGAAAAGTCTGGTCGCAAAGGTCTTACGCGGCAGAAAATCCGAGTTTTGGCACGCCGCTGCGGGAGACAGAGAAAGAGAGAGAGAGAAAAAACGAAACTGCGACCTTGAAGATGCCGAATCGTTTCCTTCCGCTTTCTCCCTCTTTCTTTCTTTTTCCTCTCTCCTGAATACATCTCCTCTTGCTCTCTCTCTCTCTCAGTCTTCCGCACAAGAGCGTCGATCGATAAAGCTCACGGTCTAATCGTCGATCGGACGCCGAGACAATATATACGTTATCTTACACACACATATACCAAAGCGCAAGTTTCGTCTATATGACCCGCAAGGATCAACGACCGGATCATAGCGCGACTGCCCATCACTATATTCAAGCGAATCGACGCGCAACTTTGTTCACATATAGATATATATCCAGCGCGATTTTTACCGTGTCTCTCTCGTTCCTCGAGCCTCGGCATTGGGAATTCTTTATTTCGGGAAAGGAACGCAAACATCTGTCAAGATATCTCGTCGGAGGCGTGCTTTGTATACAACGACTCTCTACGCGGCGCGTCTGTCTCTCTCTCTCTCTCTCTCTCTGTATAAAAGCTCGAAATAAAACGGCGCGCGAGCGTTCGAGAATAAAAGCTGTGCGCGCGGGTCACACTCGAAATAAAATCGCGTATATAAATTATATCCCGAGTTCGTGTGTGTGTGCATCTGTGCGTGTAACGGTTAGTCGCTAGTATATATCGTTCCGCGTACACAAGAATTTTAGGATGCCGGCAGTTTGACATTGACATTGCCTGTACGGTTACAACGAAATGATGTATATGCGATATCGCTCGTGGATTTTAAACAACGAACATTCCACGTGTTTCGCGGCTGGATTTTATTATATACGCGTCTCGACATACACACACACTCGCGCAATCGAAATTCGCAATTTGATTAATGGCGTACGTATAACGGAGCGTGGAATCGAAAATGAATTTTTCGTGGAAAATGCGCGCGCTTCGATCTTTTATTCTCGTGCGCTCTCTGGGTGTCTTCCCTTTTTTTTTCTTTTTTCTTTTCTTTATATCAGTGCGAAGATGTGTAGTGCGCTGAGAATTGACCCGCGTTTGTGAGTCTTGAGAAATTTTCTATTTACTTAACATTTATCAATAGCTGGCGTGTTTCAGTCGTTATTCAAATGAGCGCTGAACGAAATAAATGGTCACGGGTACACATACACATTCGGGACATGGATGAGAAGTTAAAATTAAAGTTTTAACTGCCTCGCGGCCTCCCCCCGATGATATTTCATTTTAAAATTAACAACAAAAATTTTGTTTGGAATTGAATAACTTTTTAGCTTTTTTTTCGTTTTTTATTTTATACGAAAAACAGCATAGCGAGTGTTTGATTTGATTTAAGATATACATAACGGGGCGGGGACTATTTTTAATAAAGAAACACAATGCTAGGGCTTCACTGTTCCTCGCGGACTGTGAAAATAAAAGAATATATATATATACTTTGTTTCCAAGTCTATTCTCCTGTACACGTAGTAAATTTCACGCTTTAACATTCAATAAAATCTGTTCGAAAACATCGTAATCTCACGGCTCTTACAAACTATAAAAGCAATATTATTCGGCTACTAATCATTCGTTTAATCCAAGCAAAAGCACGTATAATTTTATGAAATAACGAAAAATCCTAGACTATAATATTATCCCCATTAATTCATCCAAAGCATGCCACACTTCTTCGAATCCGCAACTATATCCACAAATTACACATTAATGGCGAGGTAAAGCAATAAACCGCTTCCTCTTTCCACGTTCTCACAGGGCCGAACCGAGAGAATTCCACTCATTTATACACACACAGACACACGCGTATAAACATCGAGTACAGCCTGGAGGCGCGCTATACAGGAGACAAAAAAAAAAGTGCAACGAACCGAGTCGGTGCGCGATCGAGAATTGCCGAAGCGTACATACAAAACGAGAATACAGCAATGCTGCTACGTGTATATATATGCGAACGTCATCGCGATACGTGTATATACAGACATCGGTGGGAAAAAGGTAGTTCGCGTTCAGAGAGAGAGTCACGCGTAGTGAAATTGCAAAGTGAAGGAGAGAGAAAAAAAAGAAGAGCTGGAGCATCGAGTCAAATGAGCGAATGAGAGCTTCTCTGGCCTAGATAGACACACACACGGGCATATACAGACGACAAGAGAGGAATCGAGAGAGGGAACGCAAGCACACACATTGCACAGGAGATTAACTAGACAGGTGTCGGGGATAAGACAGCTAATTCGATTATCGATTATCGAGTGCGAACAGTCGCACTTCCTACGGCTTCTCTGCGCTACTGCTGCTACTGCTGCAGCATCGACTACTCTCTCTATCCCTCTCTCTCTCTCTCTCTCTGCTCCGCGGCGCGACAATTGGCTCGTAGAATTCGCGGCGACCTTCGAAATAACGCCCCTGCGAAATGTGGGTATATATGATGATAGAGTAAAGCGGAACTGCCTCGACGCGATTACACGCGCGCGCGCGCACCGATGTTTAACTGGTAAGGCTGTAGCCTCGCCCTATAAGACCGGAAACGTCTCTCTCTCTCTCTCGGTCGCTCGGTTTTTTTTTTAAAGGAGTATACATTAGCATGGCGGCAGCGGACAGGCAGTCGGTACTTTTTAAAATTCATGCCGAGCGAGCCTGCGCCTAATCTATAATAGCCTTTGCGACATTTGCGCGTTCTGCTACGGTTCTTTTCGTTCTTTTCTTTCGACTGCTGATGCCTTTGCCACGGCCGACTCTGTTGTATTTGCATTTCAAATTCACCATTCGATGGGGGAGAAAGTGAGGCGAAAGTGTAACAATTTCGGCTAGTTCTTGGATGAATGTCAAAAGAAAAATGGTGATATTCCATGGTATGATAAAGATGTATTAAAGGATTCGCGATGTGTAATTTATGGGTTGAAGTATGTTGCATATCTGTACTCGTGCGTAAACAAAGTTTAGCCAAATTTTAAGCTTGACGAAATTTTCCCCGAACTCGGCTAATGAGACTATTCCAAACGCTTCGATAACTAGAAATTTTTGGTGAAAATATTTGTTTCAAATTAATTGTGGACAGTATTGTCATGTTAAAGCTTGTGGTATCTGCCTACTTTAGCATATTTATCGGTGGCTGTTTTAAATTTCTAATTTTTAGATTACTTAGGAGGATGGAAATTAAGAAATCAGATAACCACATTTTCCAGAAACTAAACTTCATTTAGTATTCCGCAGAAGAAAAAAACCATAAAACTGATTTCTGCTTTTTCTATACCTATAAAACCCGACGTTAAACAGTGTTTTGCTCGAACCGAAACCTCCGCACGGACATTCACCAATTTCTTCTTAAAACAGCTTAAAAACCAAAAGATCCCAGGAAAAATAAAAAAACAACGTGCCGATCATCCGTGACACTGGCAAAGAGCAACAGCAGCAGCAACAACATGTCCAAAAGAGCCGTTCGTGCATCCCCTTTCATCTGCACGCTTTAGGGTCATAAAATCGATGTCCTGGGGCCTGTCATCAATGTCTCGCGAGCTTGCCCAGTTTTTCGTCAATTTCTCTCCTCGACCCACATGCTTCGCAACTCATACATATATACGCAGACAATCCCGCGTCAAAGTCCAAGAAAACCTTGGAGGAGTCCGAAAACGTGTCCCTTTTCCTTTTTTTGTCCGCACCGACGCCGACGCTCTTGCGCAATTCATCATGCACAGCGACGCTTTTTTTTTTCTTCCATCTTCCATCCCCTATGTATATAATATAACGGAAAAAAAGCGACAGGAGTCGCGCTTGCCACGTCCTTGACTGCGAATAAAAGAGCTGGACGGCATGGATCGTGTGGACGTACAGCATCCAAAGGTCGACTAACCCTCGTTATAGCCAAGACGACGAATGATTTACGTTCCTCCAGCCGCAGATCGCGTAAATCATAAAAACGCACAGAGAAAGAGAGTAGGAGGAGGGGAAACGAGACAGCAGGTAGCCGCTAAACGGCCCCGGCATGCAGCATACATATATATATATATAGACTCTGTAGCAGCACTGACCTCCAATCGAGCTGCCGGTCAGTATTGGCGCAGCTCGGACGGAAGGTTGTCGGAGCGAACCAACCGTTTTTCCTATATATATAGGAAGACGTTTTCCCGAGGCGCACGCGACAATACGTAAAATGGGTCGGAAGTCATAATTTATAGTCTCGGGAGTGAGGGACTAGAAGCTCGTAGACGAAGACGCACGCGGAGAGGAAACTGCTGCTGCTGCTGCTGCTGCTGCACGCGCCTACGCTCGAGATGGAGACGTTAGAGTTTCCGTACGTATAAGCGATTTTCACAAATGATGAATGAACGGGGGAAAAGAGAGAAGAGGGGGAGGGGGGGAAAGAATGAGAGGACGAGCGTTAACCGACTTTCACCTTTCTATGTAGATTCCCGGGCGCGAGCCGAGCGGGTACTTAGTCGTTGCACGCGCCCAATGCTGAACGGGGGGCTCAACCGAGTTTGTATATATATATTGAAAGACGAACAGGTGGGCTTTTTGTGTGCCGAGCGAGAGGAGAATGGAGCGAAGAGCTCCTGCTTTTGCCCGATGTGATGTGCGCAGTGCGGATACCCATTCGGCTCTTCGTTCGATGACTTTTGCTCGAAACGATTGAGACGTCCGTGCGGATTGTAAATTTCGATGGTTTACTTATTGGGAGAGTGACGTGGCGCGCATCGAGAACAAAAAAATACGCTGGAGGAATCTTCGCTCGAGTCTTTTTTTGCAGTTGCGAAAACGTGATATATTAATTTTTTTGTTTAAATTCGTTATTTTGGGTATACAATTATAATTTTCTAATTTGATTTTTACGATTAATCGAAATTTCATTGAAACAGACACAAAGCTGTGACAAAAGGAAAATGCTTTGATTTCGACTTATAAGGTCTAAATGACCTGGCGACTGCTCTTCTATATATATACATTATCTAAACTTCAACTACATAGTTATATGCAGAGTTTTAGTGGTATTTGCGTTTCCCTTGATCTGAATTCGCTATATTCGACGTGGCGGATTAGTCAGATTCGTCTAATTTAAATTTCAAGATCTAA
Organism: Megastigmus dorsalis; assembly: GCA_900490025.1. NCBI lineage: Eukaryota > Metazoa > Arthropoda > Insecta > Hymenoptera > Megastigmidae > Megastigmus > Megastigmus dorsalis. Next base: position 27,722 of record UELU01138861.1, read on the forward strand.
TTATGCGCGAGTCTATGTTGAGTCGATTTTTTTTCTTTTGCCTTCTACAACTATTGCGCACGTCAAGGCGATTACTTTACTTTTAAATATTCCATTTGCCTGTACAATCGCAAAGTTTGTATATACGCTCGGGAGCGACTTAGATTCCGCGCGCCGCTGCTTTACTATTATGCTACTATGTATATATATCTATTACATATCAGCTTGTGTTCCACATACTAAACCAGGCATACACTGAATTAAATATATTTAATCGCATCTGACTTACAAAAACTCCGCCGCCGCGTAAATATTGATGAGCTTTTCCATTGAGTTAACGAAAGTGTTCAATATTTTATCGTCTAATTAAGACGCTAACAATTTCAACTAGCGATTAAACTTTGACACGATTTGCTTATCTAATTTTTTTTAAATAATAATTTAGGCTGTTGGAAAATTTACAGCAATCGCTGTTTGATCGAAAAAAAATTAACGAGCTAAACAAAATACAGAGGAAAAATGTACAAGTTTCTAAAATACTTGCTCAAATATCAATCCACTCGAGTTAGCTGAAAAACTCAAGAAAAGAAAAAAAATATCCCACCAGTACCTTTCGCGTAAATCAACGAGTATAACCGCGACGAGGAGCCTCGCGAAGAAAGCGCGCGCATATGTGCACCGCAAGAAGATCCGTATATATATTATACACACACGCGAGTGCATAAACATGCGCTCGTACAGACACAGACGCACAGTCAGCCACACAGATGCACACGGAATATATATAACTGCAGCCGCGTATATAGAAGAGCGCACGAAGGAGGAGAGGGCGGCCGCGCGGCAATCGAAGGAAGGAAATTGTGCACACGTGGTGGGCCGCGATTGGCTCGCCACCTGACGTCCCCGCGGACCGCCCTTCCCTATCCACTGCATACACACACACAGACACACATACATGCACATGCACATGCGCACACTAACTCGGTGTGTGCAAGCCAGGTATATGTACGTACCCGGATATATTTACGTGCGGCGTGGGAGAGAGAGAAGGAGAGAGAGAGAGAGAGAGAGAAAGGATGGCTGTATAACGCGAGAGTGTGTAATGAGCCCGTGTACACGTCTTGCCCCCCTCCCGCCCGCGTCCCTGTGCGCGCGGCGTGCGGTGCCTTGGCAAAGGAGAGACAGAGACAGAGAGAGAGGGAGAGAGAGAGAGAGAGAGAGAGAGTGAGATGCGGTGGGGAAGGGAGAGAGAAACAAAGTGGAGTGTGTGCAGTGCACCGAGCTAAGGAGAATATAAGGAGATGGACGACGGCGGTGCTTTTTGAGGATCGACTATATACTGGCCCCCGAGTGACGTGTATGTATGTATGCGCGGGGCTGGGAATCGCGTATGCAGGATGATTGCGCGCGGGGCTTATAGCTGCGATGTAGCACCGGGGAAAGGGGTCCACTTTTTCACTTGTCTCTCTCTCTCTCTCTCTCTCTCGCGTGGGATGTTGATGGGCTCATTTAGCTGTCAAATGTTGAGGATCTTAGCTGCTCCCGGCACCTACAAGTATTATTATAGCAAATTAAATAATTTTGAAAAAAAAATCGTTAATTCATCTCGAGACATTTCCATGTGATTTATCGCGTCGCTTTGAATAATAACCATCGGCTCGAGATTGTTTGAAAGGAGACGATTAAACTTTCATTCGTCGCGTTCCTCTATTATATACCTCTCGCATCACACCCCTTTTTTTTTTCTCAACGACGCTCGGTATATACGGAAATAAGCGCGGCTCCTCCATAATTCAGAGCAATTGTCACAACATCTATTTCCGTTATCAGCACCCCGCGCGATTCCTCCGCGCGCATCCACATTCTAAATATAAAACAAAACGATCGCGAGGCCTGACAACGCGGCTTTAAAAACGTCTATAAATATAATCGATACGCGCATATTTTTACTAGAGGCTTATGCGCTAAAGCTGTGCACGAGAATCCATCAACAAGACGTGGCGGGCTTGAAAAGTGTTATATAGAAGGATTAAAAAGAGAAAGATGAGGTAGAAAAGGGGGAGGGTCAGCTGAGCGTATTGTATAGAGGAACAGGATTACGTGGCTCCTGCCTCAGTTTATTCATCCCGATGTAGCGTCAAATCGCTGGTGTGTATCTCGTGTCGCCCTATACTACAAAGGCGTCGACGATTGTATATATAAATTCGAGCGAAGGCCGCTTGAATAAATTCAGTCTGATTTTTGCACTGTATATATATATATACGACGGTGTGCAACGATATTTTACGCGTTTGATAAAAAAAAAATTAATTGTGTATCGACTGCTACTCGTGAGAACACACATTTTGCCATTTGTACACAAATATATATAATATATTATCGTGTGCAATTTCTTTAGATATACGTATTGAATGTATGTGCATATATTTGCTTGTCTACATATAGTATGACTAAAGAGCAATGCGAAATGTTGTTTTTGAGAAATAATAAAATGTATCGAAATTATTTTCAAAAGTGCATATACAATGTGAAATAAACCATATGAACTGAAAATCAACTGATGATTTTCAAAGAACTATTATCCTCAAATATTATTCCTAACTCATAGAATATCCTGCAGTATAGAAGGCACGAGTAAAATTCTCGGGACTCGGGAGAAGCGCAAAAATGGCATCACGCGCGATAATCGACCTCGCTGCATACAAGTATATATACGATCGCGCGCAATAGCTGCGCGCGAATAATTTTAATTTCTTCGCGGCTAGAAATTCCAAAGTAGGTTAGCGCGAGGTAATATACGCTATACACGCTAGACGTAATCCATCGTCTCGACGGATTCTATTTTCGATATGATCAGAGCGCGACGCGCGCGAAAATGACTCTATCGTCATATACGCGCGTATATAAATGTGAAGCGACAATGAGGAGACGAGGAGGAGAAGGGGAGGCGGAGGGGAGGGTTCTTTATTGTATTGGCGGCAATCCTAAAAGATTACGATAACACGTTCGGCTCTCATGCCAATTTATATATATGCGACTGCACTCTCGATTTAACGTTTTCTCTATATGTATCGCTAATAGAAGTTGAAGAGACAGAGAGAGAGAGAGAGAGAGAGGGAACACGCTCTGTTTCGTCCCTTCTCAAATTTGTCAGTTTATTCGGCGGACGCGGACCGAAGATCGGAGTATATAGGGAATGTAGCGCCGAGAGACCTAACATTATGTGCAGTGCGCGCTCTAGTTTCTCCATCTTAACGAGCTCAGCAATTTATTGAATACCTCTCGCACGCGCGATGCAGCGAAATAAAAGGTGTGGGTCAAGAAGTTTTATATATATATCGCATCGATCGCCGATAATAAGTTTTTTACAAAAAAATGCATTGGTCTGATCGAGAGAGAGTTAAGTACTCGAAAAGAAAAGAAAAAGAAAAATCATTCTCGACTCGAGCGCGCCTCTCTCTCTCTCTCTCGATCGCGATAAAACTCGAGCGTTAATCAAACGCAATCAGCGCAAAGTATATAAACGAGCGAATGAGTATATAAGGAAAAAGAAAGGAGCGACCAATACATTCTCCTTCAGTCAAACTTTTACAGCCGCGCGTATACCCCAGCCTTCCTTCTCTCTCTCTCACTCACACACACACACTCTCCCCCCGGAGGTACAATAACAATTAATTGTATAAGAACAAGAAGAGGTCGGCGAAGCGCAGAAGAAGGAGAGGAGGCATAAGAGGAGAACAAGCGAGCTTAAGGATCAGAGCAACGAGTGAGAGATAGAAGGTAGAGGGAGAGAGAGAGGAGCAGTCATCGATGCAATGTCGAAGAGAGCGTCGAGACTCTCCCTCTCTGACCCGGTGAGTGACCCACGGATTTACAGGTCCCTCTATCTTATCGGTTCGCGAGCCCCGCCAGCGCAACACAACAACCAACCTCAAGACCAAGACCAAGACCAAGACCAAGAGTGAGAGAGAGAGAGAGAGAGAGAGCGTTTATTTATTTGCAAATGAATAAATAAGGGCGATCGATGCTCGTGCGGCTAACAGCGCCAACTCTCTCTCTCCCTCTCTCTCTCTCTCTCTCACTCTTTCCTCTCGGCCCTGTCGATTCGATTTATCGAGTCAGAGGTGCGCGCGCGCCGAGGCATGTCATACGCGGACTCCTTATCTCCTCGCCTCGTGCACCTATATATACACTGCACAGACACACACATGCACACGCGGACAGACACAGGCACTGACACAAAGGGAGGAGAGGTGAGAATCATGATCGGAGCTCTCTCGCTCGCTCGCTCGCCGTATCCCCCCGAGATATAATACGCGCGCGCGCGCGCGGACGGGGTCCCAAACAAGCCGAGGTGTAAGAGGCTTTTAATGTCCGTGTATGTGTGTGTGTGTGTGTGTGTTTGTGGTGGTTCACGCAGACAGAGACAGAGAGAGAGAGAGAGAGGGAGGGAGAGAGAGCCGAGGATATTTATCGTTATTCGATCGAGCGTCGATGTATGTTTCGCAGGCGCGAATTCGCGGACCGTCCGCGACCGAGCATGGGAACTTTGCTCTTCCCTCTTCTCCCTCTCTGTCTCTATATATATATATATGTGTGTGTTTTCCTTTTTTCCCCGAGGTTTTTGAAGGAAACGGTTTAACACGGCAAAGAGGATGTGTGTGTGTAGAGACGGACTTGTTTCACTTCGCGAGGGTCTGCATCAGCGGCCCCGAAGATAACGAATATATGCGCCCGATCGCTGTTTATATATATACATATATATAGGTTCTATACGTTGTGTTCGGCCTTTTATCCGGAGCGGATTTTTTTTGTTTAAAAGGGACCGCTTTTAACGCGCTATCGATAAAGCTCAGCCGCGCTTTCGACGATCGATGCTTTTCGATATTTTTTGGGATCTGATAGGCCCTGATTTAGGTGAGATATACATATGTGTGTGTGTGTATATGGGCGTTGCTGTGTGTTCTGGGCTTTTAGAGAGCAAAAGTGGTGGCGATGCTATGGGCGGGAAGGTTTGAAGATCGGAGATTAATGCTGATGGGGCTCGATTGATCGTTACTTGTTTATATCCGTGTGTGAGCTGTGCAACGTAAGGTTGCATTGCCAACATTGACGCGAACGATTCGAGGTGCGGATTCACGTTTATCAGCTGATCGTTATTATATACGCGATGGAAGCTACTCGTCTTTGCATACATTATATTATAGAATTGATCTGTACATGTATCAGGGTCGTGCTGCATTAAATACGATGCTTGTATATATTCACAATGTTTCATTGGTATAATAGACAATTTTATGAATTTAATGATCGAATCGGGAGCGGAAGCCGAAAGGTATACACATATAGTAGGAGGCTAAAATTCAATAGCGAGCGGCTGCAGCACTCGGAAAAATTGCGCCGGTGCACTGCAGGCACAAGGATATAACAGCGAGAGGGATGGCGTGACTAGCGAGTTTTTGAAAATTTTACGACTGTGCACAACACACGTCGGCGTGTATATTTTATTATCGCTGCGCCGCAGCAGCACAACACACGCTCAAGAGGCGCCCACGAGAATTACCGTATTGTATTTCACAAGCTGTCTGCATCTGTATTTATATATATATATCTGTGCGCGCATAGCTATAGGGACTCACGTGATTCTCTTTCTCTTCTTCGTTTTTTCGCAATTTTTATTATTCATCGCGGCGGCGGCGGTGCGCACTTTTACAACGACCATGGGCTCAATGATCGTAATAATCAGCTTATAGAGCTGCGGTATATAAGACAGTGGCTGCGGACGAGGGAAGGCGTATATAATGTTAATGTTTCGGGAACGAAATGAAAAGAGAAAGGTCGGATATCGCGGCATCTGCAAGTACTGGCCACGTATTAGAACATTTATGTGTGTGTGATGGATATGTCTTAATTTGAAATGCCAAAATGTGCGGATCGATCGGTTTCGATTTTTTAATTTGCAGTGCCGAGGCTCGCGTTTGGAATAATATAAAAGCTTAAATTTGAATTAGTGATGAACGTTTTTAATGCCCGTCGGAGGATAGCGTCGAGTTTTATTAGGTGGATTTTTATCGCTTCTTTTTTTTCTCGTTTTTTTTGATTTTCGGAAAATTTGTATTGTCTCGGCGAGTGTATATAAATATCAGTTGTAAGCGAAAGACTCTTTTAATCTAATCTAGCGTTCGGGAGATTTATCATTGATCTTTCATGCAATAAATAAGCGTATATAATTTGTTTTGCATTTGATCCTCGCTATTAAAATTTTATCATTCAGCCTCGGCATATTTATAAAAATAGTTAATTTATGAGTGCGATTTTAAACTTCGTGGATGCACGAGTATAAATATTTGAAGAATGCTTTTTATTTTTGCCTTGGAGTTTTTAATTTTTTTGAAAGAAAATAAATTTGACAAAAAAGTTTGAAAATTTGAGCAACAAAGTATAGCTTTTCCATTTTCATCTACATATAGTAATGAAAGACTAGGCGAATTATTCCTCGACAAATCATAATCAGAGCCACGAGGCGATCGCGCGCACAGCAGCAAGACAAAGAGAGAGAGAGAGAGAGAGAGAGAGAGAAAAGCCTTCGACGAGTGCCTGCAGAGAAGAGCTACCGCGGCCGCGCGCAAGGACAAAAAAATTATACTCGAGCGTTCGCCCGACGACGACGACGACGACGACGACGACTCGTTTTCCCGCGAGTCTCTCGCGCCGCCGCGTCCGCATCGCCAGAAAGTTCCCTATTATACGGCCATTATATGGCTTTGAAGTCGTAAAGCCACTGCCACCGCGACTACGACAGCGACGACGTCGGCGCATTGATTACATAAGAATGTGTTAATTGTGCGCGCGTCGGAAAAAAAAGGGGGGGGGGGGGAAACGATCTCTCTACGCAGCTCGACGCACACGCGGCTCCTCGTAAAAATTGAGATCGAGCCCGCAAGAGTGTGTGCGTGCGTGTGTGAGTATAGAAGACTGACCCACGCGCGTATACGGAGAAATAACCATCTGTCAAATCCCAGTGCGGATTCGCGCCAACTCCTTGTAGGCCCGCGTGCGCAGATGGCACGCGACGTACGTATCTCATGAATGATGTGCGCGAGGCTGCGGCCGCTAATTCTTTTCTAACGACCGGAGGGAAAGCTGCTGTGTATATAGGCAGGCGCGAGTTTGACGATCGACTGTAAGGAGGAGACACGCGCGCCTATACACTCTCCTTTTTTTGCTCGGCTCTGTTGGGTGCAGTGCGAGCGAGAGAAAAAAGTTTAGAGCCATCGCGAGGCATTTCGAGCGAGCTATCGCGCTTCGCGGAAGGGGCTTGTTTTTTTCCAGGCGCGGCTTTATATTGTTTCGCCGCGTATATGCAAGAGGTATTTCGAGAATTTGTAGGAAATGTCTCCTGATGGTTTGTGTGAGTTGCGCGTTTTGATTTGTCCGGCTTGGTTCGTTCTCTTTCTTATGTTTTTGCTCGCTTGGATATATTTGGGTGCGATGCGAATGTTGTACTTTTTCTATTGTATTTTTATTATATAGAGAAATTCCAGCTTGGAAAGAAAGTTATTAATAACGTTTCACACTGCTCATACGAGGCAAGAGCGTAACTGAAAACGGTCGTCTTATACAATCTCCAACAAAACTGGATCCTCACCCATCATTTGTAACACTGAAATTATGCTAATCCCCTGCTCGCACTTCATAAAACGCCCATCAAAGCGTAATCGCGCCGCACCAAATCCCTTTCAGCGACACGCACTCGACGCTCTCTAGACTGTAGGCTAAATTGAAACAGAAAAAAATAGCACTAATAAAGATATTGGACACGCCTTAAGCGGCCATCTGTGCGTGACAGAAGGTAAAAAAAAAGAAACCTGCTGCTGTTATTATACAACCGATCATATTTTTTTTTCTTCCCTCGCTCCCTTCGTTCGGAGTTATGACAATGGCGAAATAATCGTCTAATCCTTATATATACTCTGTGTGTCGGTACACCCTTTAAGCTCCCCATCGTTGCAAGTATCTCGCGGAGTCGGTCTGCTGTAGCTAATGCACCGGCACCTCCTCCTCCTTCTCTTCCGCTTACGGCCTCCGAGGTAATAGAGCGCGGAGGGCCTAAGTAAGTGCGTTAGGAATCGCGGCCATTAGTGACGATATTTACGAGGTGTAGCCGACGGATAAGATTGCCAATTGAATATATTGACGAGTGAACGCTGCGCGCGTGCTTCTTTCTTTCTTTACATGTTCCTTTTTTACTTACCTCTCTCTCTCTTTCTCTCTTTTTCGAATTATTTTTAATTCGCGTTTGCGCTTCGAGGAACGAGACTTTGACGCTGATTATATTTGAATTCTATGAAAACAATGACTATAAGAATATTTCATGCCCGTGGATCAGCTGAAAACTCGTTAAAGATTACTTGGAAATCGCCTACACGAGTGTATAATATTTGCTTTACATATCTAGATATAAATCATTTCAAATAATTGTAATAGAGAATCCAGTCTAAAGAATACGAAAAGGAAACCGTCCACACATCATAATATATATACATATCACGAAACCGCAGAGCACCAGGAAAGCATAGTTACACGATTTGCACATTTTACGAGGCTTCTGCAGATTGTGCAATTAAACTGTTTCCGTGCGGCAATAGCTATATAGATTCGCGCTCCACGCTCAGCTCGAGTTTATACGATCGCCGCAGTTCTCCTATAAACATATATATATATATATGTTCCATGTGGAAGGCTATTAACCCTCGTGACCTAGGCTACGCCTCAAAGGACCCAAGAAAGAAGGCCCTAAAACACTCGGCCTTGACGTACGAAAACGCTTCTCTTCTATTACACACTTTTTGCAAATAAAATCGAGGAGCTTTTGCGGAGCGAGGAGGGGTCGAAGTAGGAGGATTACGTGCCGATGCCGCATGCGCCTACAACATGCACGCATGATTATTTAATAAAGTTTATTAAGGCTTCGCTCCAGCCAATGCGATTATAGCTTGCATCGTATAAGCCCTGCGCTCTTTCCCCGAGGCATTCTCTCTATACTTTGTATACGTGCATCAATTAATTATACGATACATCCGAATTAGTCGTGATTATTTATCAGAATCGCAGGCTGTGTGTCGAGTTGCGCAACCCTTGGATGCCGAATGAAACTTCGCAAACGCGACGATACGAGTGAAAATATATTCGTATACCAATGAGCTGAGGAAGGAGAGAGCATATTGAGAAGCACCTCGGTGTTATTATCGCATTATATATATATATGCTTGTGTAGGCTACTTTACAGCACTGAATTAATAGAAGAATGTGCATGATATATACCAGCAACGCGTGCGCGCAATTCGTCTATAACGAGTCATAAGACTTCCGAAAAATCCATCGCGACAATAAGAAAGCACATAATACGACATACATGGCCAATAAAAGTAGGTCGAAACTCAACGAAAATACCTATTCGCGCACAACTCGACGCGTCTAATCGCTCGAAAAGCCATAAAAGATCTTTGCTGACCGATCCATCCCCGTACATATACACATGGGCCGCCGCTGCATTAATTGCGGGCGTCCACTCCACCCAGTCCTCCATTCACATACCCGATATAATAAAGACGTAGGTATACCTATGCGAGCGTCACAAAATGTTTCCCCCCCGTGCAAATCGTGTATGCGTGGGCGTTATGTCCGGCGGCGGTAAAGGAAGACGCGTACACAAAGGGGCAGCGCCGCCTGCTGCTGTATATACATTGTACATGTAGGTCGTTAGAAATTTCCCGGGACACAGGGACACAATGGCCGCGCTGCAAAGAGTCATGCTGCTGCGGGGGTGCGCGGAGTGCTGTTCCAGCAGCGGGCACAAACTTTATAATCCCGTCGAATGGTCGAATATTGCCGATCGCGGCTCCTTAATGGGCCGTGGCATACACACTTAAACACACGCACACATGTATATAGGCGTCGAGACTTTTGACGCTGGACACGCGTATACAGTCGACACAATGTGGACCGATGGTCAGCCTTATATATATAGATTGTGGCCAGCTGCACGCGACTTTGTGTCCAAGCTGTCTTTATACGTATGTACGTACGCGGCGAGATCGTCGATCTTTTATTTTTCCGAGTTTTCTGTGGGTCTGCATAGGTACTGGCCGGAAAAGTGGATGGATCGAGGAGTTGGAGAGACGCGGGTCATGTGATTCGTTATAGCTCGTCTATATGTTGGCGGCCCTTTTGTTTGTTTCTTGATGGATCTTGCGTTTATGGAGTGTCGAGGTGCTTCGGGTCGAGGATTGGTCATCAAATAATGTCATGTATATAGGATGCAAGGAAAGGAGTGTGAACGATATTTTGCGCAAAGATAATAGTAGGGGAATAAAAAATAACTCGATGCTAGAAAAATCGCGTCATAGACGCGAGTCATTTCTCTCGGTATGTCATATTAACGGTTTACTGAAAATTCCAAAGAAGTGTCGTTAATTTTAAAATATGGGGAACGCCGCGACGCGTATAAAGAGAAATGACCGTTATGACCATTTCACCCGACAATTTATCAACTCTCGAAATGGATGCGCGGCCATTGTCGCTGCTGCTCGGTCGAAATCGATAATTCTCGTAAAAATATGCTCTGCAGCGCGCACATAACATATATATATATATATATACACGGAATGAAAATGCAAGCCAAAGAGAGAGAAAGAGAGAGAAGGAGAAAGAAAGAGCGCGTGGCACTCGATGTCCAGTATAACACAGTAACACACCCTCAGTTCGGAACACCCCCGCAGCTGCACGCACTATGCACGTAGTCCAACGGCAGAGTATATATAAGTGACCAGCAGCCGCCCACGCGCTTAAACTGTGTCCACTGTGTCCAAGTGCGAGAGAGAGAGAGAGAGAGCATAGTATAATACAATGCCAGGCGCTTCGGTTATCGGGCCATTATGCCGGACACGTTGCACGTACAGCCAACCAGTCTCTCTCTCTCTCTCTCTCTCTCTCTCTCTCTTCTCACTCTCTCTGTATAGGTATACATAGGAGAGACGAAAAACCGGCTTAATCTCGCGCCTCGTTTTATGCGACATCGATGGCCGAGAATACGAGATGTCATAACCGTCCGACTCTGAACACACTGCACACCTTCTTTCTCTCTTTGTCGTCGGAGTACGTATCCTCCCCCGCCAGCAGCAACGCCAGAGTACATAAGCTTAATTGAGTTGTAGGGAGCATTATTCATTGTCCTGTCGGTTATAGGTGAGCTGCACACACACGCACATAAAGACGCAACCATATTTCTCGGTACGTTTATCGGTGTAGTCTGCGGCTGTGTTGAGTCGAAAGAGAAAGAGAGAGTTGCCGCATTATTTTGGCTTTTAATTGTCTCGTGAGTGCATATATACATACACAGAGACTACTCGCGTGGTGCGCGTGGTCTCCCATTGTATATAGCACATAACCGAACCAACAGCTTCGGATCCATTCGACGCTTCGAGAATCGGTGATTTATCGTTTGTATAATATAGCGCTCGGCGGCTTGGCCGTGTCGGTAATTTTCGTGGGCAACGCGATTTCCCTTATTTTGTTTTTGTTTTGTTGCCTCCTTGGCTGTCGCGCCGCGTGTGTCAATGAGTCAACGATTTATTTTATCCCTTTGTGCACACAACAGCTCCGCGAATCCTCAATTATTCAAAATTCATCGGTTTTTTACTTTCTTCTTTATAGAGCGAAACGTTTAAACGCGAAGCGCTTAAAGTTTATAAACGAGTTTAATTCGTTGGTATGCAGTCGCGCTTAACGAAGAGCCTGTGCGCGCAATCATTGTTCACGCAGTTGGCTTGGGCCAGGCCACGATAAATTCACTAAAAAGTTTACATACGCTTAACAACACATTATACATAACGATAATAACACATATGTACATATATATATATAAGTTTTGCTGCAAGGGGCACATTTGAATTGCTAACGAGGAGAGGTACACAACGGATAATCTATGCGAACTGCCGCGCCGCTGCTCGAGTACCTATATATACCTATTCTTATCGCAATGTGAGAAAAAAGAAAAACAAAACAGTGGCAAAACAACGTAAAATCGCCCCGCGGCACTCGTCGCCTTCACAACGATGTGCATAATACGTACACACGAATATATGTATATATTCTATAATATTTCGTCCAATTAGCATGAGGCATTTCGGCGGAAAGCAATAATCTAAACAGCGCGACGAAGCGGCAAAGTCATAAATGCGTGCGTATATACAATGTGTATAGGTGAAACTGGCGCCGGACGTATAACGCGATAAATGTTATCACGCAGGACGTGTAATACCGATAGCTCGAGTCTGGGCTTGTATAATACGTATATATACTGGCAGCTCGGTGGATTCGGGTTAAAAAGCTCGAGGTGAACGGGGGGGTTTCGGTTTATATTAGGCCGGGTGAAAGGGTCGAGGCGAAACGCGGCGCATGGGAAAAATCACGACCTTTTTTTCCATGAATGCGCTGGTATATATGTATACGCGCGATCGCAATGCCTATCGTATATATATAGGACCTTTTCCCCTCTTTCTCGGACGCACGCGCGCGGGTGGTGGATTTTTTGTTCGTCCTTTTTTTTCGCTCGCTCGCTACTCTCGATCGGCGATTTACGGGAAAGCGAGAGCGTTTCCCCGACTGCCCGTTTTTTCTTCTCCCCCAAACACCTCTTTTTTTTTGAATCCCTGAAACTGCCTTTTTGCGACGAGCGTTTTTTCGTGTTACGCTGGTAAATTTTCCCGTACGTAATTGAAATATGACGTATATAAAATTAGCATTTTAATACTAGTCTGTAATCATTGTTGTTTCATTATTTAACTAATAACGTCACATTTTATAAATAATCTCGTTTCAAAAATACTCGTCTAATCTTCCTATTCTTGAACAGATTAGTGAAGAATCAATCGAGTAATGTCCTGCACATATCGTATATTTAAAATTCGCGTGAATACTTACAATCGCTCAGCGCATATTTCCACAAAACAGCGCGACATCAACACCGCGAGTGCGCGCAAACTTTTTATACGCACCGCACAGAGGCACGTAAATATATACAGATCGTCTCTCTCGCACGTGGACACAAACAGAAACACCAAAGCCGCCGCGCGGGTAATTGGCCGATACGAAGCCCCCGCGAATATTTCACATTTTTGACGTCTACATACACTCACGTTATAATGTATACGTGCACACACACACAGCTGCGACAAAGCGCGTTTAACGACATTCGAAGTGTTTTAATGAGGAATAGCTTTTTTAGTCGCTGTGTATATATATATATATATATATATATATGTACTATGCGGCACGCGGTGATCGCTGCATGGAAGAGGAAGCGAAAACTCGCGTATAAATTCCAGGATGAAAAAGGCCAAGATATCACCCGCATGCCAAGGCCGCGCGTGTGACTGTGTGTGTGTGTGTGTGCGTATGTATAAGGAAAAGCAGCTGCGCACTTTTTCTCTCTTCCGACTCTGCGATGCTTCCCTGTATACGTATATATACATATATATCCCGATGGAATTGCCGCTAGGTTCGTTGATTTATCCGCTTCTCTCGTAATAATACCGAAAAGACACGCGCCGCGTTCGCGAGCTCCGATCGATGATGGAAATGGATATATAGTTATAATAGTATATCTGCGAGCGACGATTCCTCCGATATGCGCGTATAAATGCCAGCTTATAAATTATACGTGGCTTATATAGGACCGGTCGGTGCGACGGTAAAATCTATTTCTCTTTCAGTGATTTTTATTGGGCATTCGTAATGGAATACTTTCTTTTTCAATATAGGAGCATAATTTGATTGTTCCATGGAAGATTTGATCGATCGACAAGACATGTAAGGATAATTTAGAATATTATTAATTTGTGCGCGCTAAAGCTAATCCATCTGATAAAATAACAATCATCGGTTGATTCGACTCATCGAGAAGGCAGCTCGCGGACACTTTTTAAACGTGAAACATTAAAGCCCTCGGAGCCCGCGGGGAAGAATCGTCGAATAACCCGCTCCACCGTTGCTCGACCAATTAGTCCCTCTCTCGTCTTTCCTCGTCTTCATCGCGGGTGCGCAATTTGTAAGCCAAGAAACAACAGCGAGAGAGAGAGAGAGAGAGAGAGAGAGAAAGTGTCTCGGAGCCCCCGAAAACTTGGGGTTATATAGCTATACAGTCCATCGCGGCTTCCCATCGCCGTGTCTAAAACATCCCTTCGGCTCGAAAACAAGACCTTCTCGAGGTCAAAGTGGCAAAGCGCGCTTGCGTACAGAAGAAAGGGTTCGCTCGGTGTCGGAGGTAAAAGGAGTCAAGCCGAGAGGAGAAGAGGTCAGAGAGGGGGAGAGAGAGACAAGGGTGGAAAACCGAGACGAGGGGGAGAAGAGAGAGGCGCGTGCCGAGTATACGGCAGATATCTCCACCCTCCTTCAGTTTCAGCCGCGTTCTCTCTTACTCGCTCGCGCTGTAACACCCATAAATAAATAGGGTTTCCGTCTTGGGTTCCGAAGCGGCCTTTTCCTCTGCACGTGCATATACATATATATATATATATATACATATAGACTATTGGAAGGCGCGAGCATTGGCCCTTATTCTTTCTCGGATGCGAGCGAAGCTTTAAGGGAGAGCTCAGCGATGATCGACGAGTATCGAGTAATGGTATTGTACGTTTTTAATGTGATTACTCGTTATGCTCGGTGCATCGGAGCTGCAAAAATTAGCCTTTCGACTTTCTACAGTGTAGGCTATTTAGATCATCGAGGTTTTGCTTAATAATACTAATGAAAAGTTAACCGTAACAGGATCATATAGATTTTTCCGAATGAAGAAATAGACGTGTTTGTTGGAAAAGAGAAAATTGGTAAATTTAGATAGTATGCTTCGATGATCTATATACCAGCATACAGAATATCAACTATATGTATCAGATCGATTAAGCAGAAACACTTTGAAAACGCCTACACATACAGTTTTATCACTGGGCCAACAGCCCGCAATAAAAAGGTATCGGCATTCATCGATGTATAGGCTCTTCCATATCGGCGGCCTTAACCCTCGGCAGCATTTTTTTTCCGCTCGCTCGATTAGCGCTCGTTCGGACTGCTCTCGATACTGGACCATCTCGCATCATACGCACGCGGCTACAGAGAGAGAAGCGAGGGTGCAGAGAGCGCGTGGCACGCGCGCCGCCTATACACACACACGCATACACACGTATTTTTGGAAAGCCGGAGGGAGCGATGCACCGCGGCATTTTTATACGTATTTCGGGAAAAAAGACTGTAGTCGAGTGAGTAGCTGTCTTTCGGGGATATTTAGGGCTGCTATCTATAGCTCCGTTTATGAAAAAAGGAGAGAGAGAGAGCGAGTCTTTTCCGATTTCTTGAATTATGCCGCGCGTCAAGTCGGACTGCACACGCGCGTCTGTATATATCGGGGAAAAAAGACTCTCCCCCTATACTGGTCCTGTCGTGAGGGAGAGAAAAGTTGCCGGCTATATGTATAAGAGAGAGAGAGAGAGAGAGAGAGAGAGAGAGAGAGGCGAGATGGACTCGTGTGCGAGCGTAGCATTAATTCTGAAATGGGAATTTTCATAGGGTCGTGGGATGGAGATTTTAAATAAACATCGGTAGACACGCGACAGCGGCCCTACGGGGCTCTCGAGGAAGCTGCACTTTTGACGCCCGATGTCGCTGTTACAGCTCCCTTGTATAGCTGAATCTTTCAGAGCTGTTTTTCTTTCGGCGTCGCGATACATGCGCTCCATGGAAACTCATATACTACTCGAAAATTGATATACCCGCCTCTAAGCTCGCTGCGACTAATTTAACGGATACTTTGGACGCGTGTAAAGACTACTTGAGTTTATTTAATTTTAACTTTCCGGCCGTATTAAGCTCCCACTATACATTTCCTAAATTACATGTGTATATACTTTATCGCGTCGTATAACGAAAAGTTTGTATCCATCAAGAGTGAAGAAATTGCGTTTAAGTATGTACATAAGGAAGCAGCATCGATCTTAAAAAAGCACCGCTAAAGAAACGCATCGGCGATACGATAACAATGCATCGCCATTTAATTTCCTCGCAAGCCGCACGCACACCTCCATCCGTCGTACGCGTATACACATCGCGTAGGAAGAAAGGATGGACTTCTTTAATTCTTGACTATGCACGTCCAGCTCTTCATCCCCGCGCGCACGGCTCATAAAGATCTCAGCGGTAAGATTAATCCCCTCGTGCGAGCGCCGAGTTACACGCCGTTTAACAGATCATCTAAATTACGCCTCTATATATACACACACGCGCGTTAGCCCGTGTAAAAAGAGGTGTCGTGAGCTCGAGTCGTCATGAAGCGCCCCGCGCGAAGATAGCGCGCATGCGAGTTGGTTCTCCTATACAGCGGAACACCTCGCGCAGCAGCTGTGCACTGCAAAAGATAATTCGGGTTGCGGCGGTTTTGTGCACGCTGCTGTTTCTTTCTCTCTTAGTTGGGGAAGATCGGGGCGATTCGGTAAGGAGTACGGATATAACGTCTCGATTTATAAGCGTTATATGTGTGTGCGGTGTCCAAGGGAGAAATATTTGCGTGCTGCCGAGGGAAAAGCTTGCGGGAGGTTTCTTTTATTTTTTTTTTTTTCGTCTGAATTCGCGATGTCGCGGGAGATTGCCGAGGACGCATGTAGTGTGCGTGGGTATAATTGTGGGGCTTGTAAAAGATTTTGCTACGATGTCCAGTGCGCGGCTACTGGCGAGAAATTTTTCTTGTACCACGCGTTAAAGGGGAGGGGGGGGGGGGGGGGGGGGACGACGACTTTATTATGCCTCCGCTCCCTTTTAATCTTGTAGGAAGGGGATTCTTTATGCTTGTAGATCGGTAAAAGACTAGGCGAGTACACGGGATTCTTGTTGTTTCTGTATAAATAACTAACTTTTATTCGCTAAACATATGTATAAGCTTCGAATTGATCGAATGTGATTTGTCTATATGTATTTATATATGGTCATTCGAATATTGTACAAAGGCAAATGCAACGTATGATAAAGCGATCAATCGCATGTGCGTGGACTCAAATTTCTATACTTAAGGTTTTTTTTATATTGCCGCGGGTGCATCGACCGGGCCTCGGGGCGCAAGCGCAACTCTCTATATATATTATGCAGACCGCGCGCGACTCCTTTTTATTGGGCCTAGCGTTGATTATGTCTGTTATATAGTCTTTCGCAGCTCGGCGCGTCTATTAATTTATATTTTACAGCCGCATCCCGCGCAACTCGGCTCTTTCTCTTTCCTCCCCCCACCTTCTCTCTCTCTCTCTCTTTACTTTATTATAGACAACGGCTCGTTCGTTCAGCTCTCGTCGGCTGCCACAGGATGCAGCCAGCCGCGCGTTTCTCACGCGGAATAAAAGCTCGCACAGGCCTATTATAACAGCGGCACAAATGCATTTCGCACACGCGCACACACACACACACACACACACACATATGCCACACGAACACGGAGAGTCGCTCGAGCGCAAGGACATTGCGGATGTGCGCATCTTGCGGCGTGCGCATTACGTATGTGAGGCCGCGAGTCGAGAGCGCGCGAATGCGAATGAAATATTTATGCCGGGGACTTATTGGTTCGGCGAAAGCGACGCGCCGATCGCCGGAATCGCTCTGCTGCTGCTGCTGCTGCTGCTGCTGCTGCCGCCGCGATGTGTGTGTGTGTGTGTGTGTGTGTGTATAGTGTGGCTGTAGCAGGTTAACTCTTCTTCTTTTTTTTGTGCCTCTGTCGACGCGTCGGTTTTTTTTTGTTTTTTATTCTCTCTTGTCATGGTGCCACGCCGGGTAATGATCGATGAGAGTTATGGGAATCGTCGGTGCGACGATCGATGTTTTTTGCTCTCTCTCTCTCTTTCTCTCTCTGCTGGTGCAGTGTGTGAGCGCGGCGGAGTCGGGCCGTAGCGTGTGTTCGTTCGTGCGTGAGTGCTTTGCGCCGTTGTTGCTGCTGCTGCTGTTGTTTCTTTCTCTCTCTCTCTCTCTCTTTCTCTTTCTCGCTTTTTTTAGTCTTCTCTTTTGTCGAGTGCTGGATAGAGAGAGGTTCGATGGCGAATATTTAATTGGCCGATTGATTGTTCGATTGCCGGAATGCTTTGTCCGAGCCCACGAGTTATAAGCGATTTTTATTCATAATATATTTGTCTCTTTTCTCTCTCTCTCTCTCTCTCTGAGAATGGTCGATTGATTTCAAAGGATAGAAACTCATTGTTTCTGCGGGATTTTAAATTTCTAGTTTCATTTTTAGATTTTCAAATGATTTTAACAAACCAAAGCTTGTTTTTCACACCACGAAACATTTTAATTTATTCACCATTTTATGAAACATTTTTTTCTTCCATAACTACTATGTAAGTATTTATTTATATAGAGTAAATCTTTAACTCGAAAAAAGTTCCTAGTCATAACTTTTCCAAGTAAAACTCTCACCAATAAATATATAAAATCCAACCGAAAATGGATCAAAGTCTTAATGTCAATTTTATAGAACCGCTGAAAAACCATAAAACCAAATCCAAGTATGAATAATTGTAAACCATCAGGAGGACTTGAAGAGATACACGCAGATCCGACCGCAGATCGAAAGTCGCACAGTAGCATCTCGAGATCTTTGGGTATTTAACGCCTTTTTCACGCCCGATCCGCAGACGCAGACACGGCTTGCACGCATTACACACACTCGCTGTCGCCGCCGCCGTCGCCGCCGCCGCTGCGGGAATATTTACATCGGTATATTTAGTCTGGGGCGTGCGCTCACTCGCATTTATAACAGTTTATGCCTGCTCTTGTCACCGGCCGAACGACAGGCCGCGAGTAGCGCAGAAAAAAAAGGAGGAGCCGTGCTCGGTGAGTCTGGAGCATTATAAATTTTGCGGAAGAAGTGTGAGGCTCGTCTCTGCGTGCGCGTGGATTTGTCGAGAAATTGTTTCATATTTAGACGGGCAGATGTCAGGAGGATTTTTAGTGGGCGACCTATACACCCCATTTTCTCATCTCCTGAGGGGAGAATTAGTGACTGGATTTACGAGACTTTATTTTTATTGCAATCAGCTGGAGGACCGAATTTTCAGTATTTTTCTGTGTATGATATTTTTGATGTACGATAACTTTGCTATTAAAAGTATTTACGAGATAATTTGAATTTGATGATATATTCTGTTGTATTAAAATATTATTGCAACGATTGATTCTTATATAATAAACTTGTTTTATCCCAAGAGTGACAACAAAAATACTTTTATGGCATATTAATGTTAATATTAATATTAAGTATATACCTACAAGAGTTTTAATTTGGCTTCCACAGGAAAAAGATATGTAATTCTGAGGAAAAAAATTTTCCCAAAAATACTTAAAAGCATTTCTTTAAATCATTGGAAAAAAAATTTGATTATTTGAGTATGGTTGATTAGCAAATAATAAAGTTTGAGAAAGCTACGTGTGAATAAATGGACAATGGTTTTTTAATCTAACAAGTTTTTAAGAAATTTTATAGATGATTTGAGTAGAATTTGTCTTAAAATTGATTAGACTTTTTAATAGATTGTATATTATATATTTACTTTATTTACTGAACTGTATCTTTGCGAAGCAGTTGATAAAGTAGTAAGCAGTGGTTTTTGCATCCTAGGAGAATACTATAGTATTTTATTTTCAGTTTGATAAAAGGTTGTTTGGATAAGGAAAATGAAAAGATAAATAAACATCAGATAAATAGAAAGTATGTTTTCATTAAAGAATTAACAATGATACAGCAGAGACCTTAAAGTAAGTTTGACGTAGATAATAAAAATTATGTATATAACAAAAATACGCAATAAATAAATGATTTTGAAAAATTAAAGTTCATAAATGATTTTAATATTTTTTTAAGTCTCCATCTTTCAAGTAACTCGCTATTTCTTCACAAACGTAATGTGATGGATTTTCTAAGCCCATAATGTCGCTTATGAATTTCATGGCTTTTTTGCTTTGCTCGTACCTCCAAACTTATTTATCAAATATCATTAACATTGATGAAAAATTTATAAAGTGAGACCTGCACAAGATTGAGGCTAACCTATCTATTTCTGCTACCAAATCCTCGTTCCTCGCAAATGCAGCCATCTCTTTCTCCTTTGCGAATAGAATATCGAATAATGTAAGGTCGTTGTAAACATTGCGACTCTTCATTCTTTTAAGTTCATTCTTACAAATTCCGTAGTACTCTTCGTACTCTGGATCATGATCGAGCAGTAGTTGGTTATCCTCATGAACCACAGAATTCACGCACTCCAGTTTCACTATCTGTCTAATTAATGAAAAAACGAAGTATAGATTCGGACTCTTCCATTTACCACACTGTCGATTCATGATCATCGCCTCCACATACGTTGCGATCGGAGTTTTTCCATCAATATCCTCGCACCAGATGTCGGCACCTCTGTCCAACAGAATATCGCATACGCTAGGGGTTCCATGTTTTACAATTATATGTAGGGCTGCTTCGCCATTGCGGTTTTGAGCATTGACATCAAAACCCATGTCAAGGATAAAAGAGGTGACCTCTTCACATGGATTTTCCACTGCCCAGTGCAATGTACTCTTGCCTTCAAAATCCTTCACTGTGATATTAGGTCCAAAGTCAGCCAAACGTTTGATGCAATATCTTGAAAGAACGGATAGCGACGATGTCGTGATAAATAAATGAGTATATCACACCTTTGGTACGCAACATAGTAATTTTTCGTATATTCGTCTTAAATATTGCTACATCATTTTTCTCCGTGTACCTAAGGTGGCGTTTGTAGTGGTGCGATTTATGAACAATGTGTAAGGAAAATAAATTAGTACCGACAATTCTGAATTGTCATTGTTCTATTGTCAGACAAGTCTTAATCTTTTGGTAATCTAGAGTAAAGTTCTATATCTGCAATAAAACGTTCCAATATTTACTGCTATCGCATATAATATACATATGTATAGTAAAACGATAAATAATACAAGCGAATAATTTAGAATACCAATTTTCCAAACGATCATTATCGCTGCATAAATCGTCAAAAAGTACGAATGAAGAAAACAGAAAGAAAGCATATAGCACGTCGGAAAAACACGGGAAATATATATAATGCACGGACCGTCATGGAGATTTAAGAAATTGTCAGTTAAAAGACGCGCGTGACTTAAGAGATTCCGAGGAAAAATATATAGATTTCCAAAGAGTCACGTGCCGCGCATCGGGCTTTTAAAGTCTCCTCCCCGCGCCAGCATATCTCGAAAATTTGAAAAATTCGGCCAGCCGCGGGGCAGATAGTGTCTAAGTGGAGACGAGGAACGAGAACGAGAAAAAAGACACTCGCGCGCGCTCACACACACACACAGAGAGACGCATACTGCAGCAGCGAGACACTGGTCGGTAAAGAGGCACATAAAAATCAAGACAGCCAGCACGTGTTCCTCTCGTTACTCTCGCGTGCGACCGAGAGAGCTTGCAAAGCAGCGCCCGAGTGTATATAAGCAACGACTCGTCGTTGTCCCCGTAGCATTCTGAGGCCAGATGACGAATTGTTCTCCGAGAATAGGGGAGCTAGAGAGAGAGAAAGCGAACGACCCGAGGATGGGGAAGAGACGGCGAAGAACAGGAAGAAAACGAGCTGAGAGAGAGAGAGAGAGAGAGAGAGAGAGAGAGAGAGAGAGAGCAAAAGTACTAACAATAAGAGGACGCGTCCGCGTTAGCGGGTAAATATTTGAAGATTCGCGAGAGCTGCGAGAGAACGAAATGAAATCGCTTCGGTGCGGCGGCTCTTGGGAAAACGCATATATACAGGCGCGTCACAGGCACGTTGAGCTTATAGTTTTTGCAGTCTCTTCTCTTCTTTCAGAGTTGTTTTTTTTTGTCCATGCTTCTTTCGCGGCTGCATCGAAGAACGATTTATTCACGCACGGCACAGGAAGCGTTTTTTCGTATATAGGCTACAAATTTTTACATACGGAAAGCTGTCACGTGGTCTTGTGCATACAACCATTGACGATTGGAAATTTTTGCGATACGATCGTACTGTTTGAATATATAGTATTTATTCATTAGTCATAATTTTTCAGTCTACACGGTAACTGCTATTTATCGCTTCAGAGATATTTAAAGTACAATGCAGCACGAGAAGAATCTGTTTTTTTTTTCTTTTTTTTTAAAGATCAGACGACAATTTTAAGGTCAACAGAGTCACGCGCGATATATGTATATATTGTTATTTATTGTATTTATGCAGGAGGGAATCGAAGTTTTATAGATAGAATTTAGCATTATTGATCTACGTCTTCCTGCGAATGGATATCAAGTCTGCGCATATTTTCAATTGCAGAACGTTCCTTCCATGTTGTGTACAACGAAATTTGCGTGCCAACTTCAAGAGTCGGCTGACCGATGTTCTGAAACTTCGACCTTTGTCAATGATGTACAGTTTCAGAAAAGTCTGGTGCCTCCATGACACATCCATTGCATTGAAATTTTATCAAATGCACACACTCGAATTCGAATCTGTGTCGTATACGAACCTTGAAGTTGGCACGCAAATTTCGTTGTACACAATATTGAAGGAACGGTCTGTAATTGAAAACATGCCGACCAGACATGATTTCCATTCGCAGGAAGACGTAGATCTATAATGCTAATTTCTATATCTAAAACTTTGATTTCCTCCTGTATGTATATACAAAAAATGACAGTATATACATATATCGCGCGTAACACTGTTCACCTTAAAATTGTTACACACACGATTTAGGCTATATACAAAAGTCGATCATCGCGATGACGTATAAGGAGAAAGACGAACGGAAAGAAAAAGTAAAAAGAAAAAAATGACTTGCCGGCGTGTCGGGCAGATATCCCGCAGTAGTAGCCCTAACAAGCCGAATGCCTGCACTCTAAACGCACGCAATTTATAGACGCTCAATTCTCTCTACATTAAAGATGACGACACACGCGTGTCTACGTCGCGGGGCGCAGTGTAGCCGTGTCTGCTAAATATAGCCGACGAGAGAGAGAGAGAGAGAGAGAGCCGTCGAGGAAGAAGAAGAAGAAGGGCCGAAGCGCGCGTGCGAACGTGGCGCGCATTGTACAATGGGAGTTCTCGAAACTTTTGCTTTTCTCGCGGCTGCACCAGCTTCGATACATATATATATATATATATATATATATGCGTATAAAAAGCCAGCCGGACTAATCGAGTTAATAGAGACGATAGAGGAAGGCAAAAAAGAAAGAAGAGTTTGGTTATTGTCGGTGTGGATCGGTTGCACGCTCGGGGCTTCTTCTTCCTCTTCTCTCTCTCTTACTCGTTCGCTCTCGGCCTATCGCCTAATACGGCGTTAAGGTATCGTCGTATGTCGTATTTTTCTTTATTGTATCTGTCGCCTCTGTGTTGTGCTAATTTATATATATGGGTATGCTATACACACCTATACTCCAACTTCATCCTCTTTTCCTATTTTACGATGCGACTTCACGCTCGTTCCGTATATATGCGGATGTACTTTGCGTACTTCTCAGATCACTTCGTTTCCGAGAAGCTCGCGACGATTGGCTCGGCTGGAAAATTGGGTCGCGCGCAAATTGCATTATGAAAATAAGCATATAATTGCATATACTTTGCTGGTGCAGAAATGCGTGCAATGATATTTTTTGCTTAGAA
>UELU01138862.1:0-42670 GCA_900490025.1 Megastigmus dorsalis
GTAAAACAGTTTGAGTGGTAACTGTAGGACTTTGATACCGCCTTAATATTCTAAATATTACAAAAGCATTGCTCTCCGTGAATTAAAGAATTATATGAATATTTTATATTTTATATAACATTATTTCCTTTATTTTCAGACAAAATGTTTAAATTGCCCCAAAAGCATCCGATTTGCTCGGCCATCCCCTGTACTCTCTCGGGCTAAAAAGTACCTCGCTTTATTGTCTTTAACGAGATCGCACGATATATTCGTTTGGGACACATTCACACACGTACACATACGCAATCTCGGAGTATGAGTAAATGACGGATGCCACGGTGTTTGACGTCGCGTTTCGTGCGAGGTTCGATCAATCTTCCTTAGAATAGACGCTCGCTCGAGCGTGTCAAAATCCGAACGGACCGGTTCTCTGTATATGTGTATATATATTATATAAGCTCCAACTTTCAGCGAGCTAGCTTTCGCGTATACACTTTTTTTTTGTTCTCCACGTTGTTAGGTGTATTTATTTGTATGTGCGTACGTATTTATATGCACATGAAAAGTTGGAGCGTTATTTACTGATTTCTCGCCCAGTGTGTATGGAGCGAGGAAGGAAAAAAGAGAAGTTGGCGCCGGCCGTTGTAAATTGAGGGATAGTAAGAAAAAAAGTTTCAGCTACGTTATAAATCAAATTCAAGCACAGTGTGTGGATGTATGTATGGGAAATCGGGGGTTGAAAGATGTATAACCTTGTGGGACGCAAGCGTGAGGTGCGAGACTAGTGAATGGACGCGAGGGGAATATTAATTATTCTGGATAAATTTGCTGCTGGGCGTTTATATAAGTTTTAAGCTGTAGATAATTGAATATAATTGTTGCGATCGAATATTTCGTATTTACTGATTGAACATGGTAATTCTTATGGCGATTATCAAACTTTTTAATACTTGATACCCATTGCAACCATATAACAATGCAGTTCCGTTATACTGTAATAAGATTAAAAACATTTTTGATAATATGTTATATCTTATCAAATTAATTCATTAACTTAAGAGGATGTGCTATCGCCGGAAAGATTCCTACCTCACCGGTTCTTTCATTTAATAAAATATGAAAATATAAAGATTAATTTTTGGAAAAAAACTCTTGTCCTTCAAAAAATTCGAAGATAAAAATTGCTGGAAATTACAAAGTTTTTGGCGACATAAATCTTTGTGAATTGCATATGAAATTTCATGAAACCAAAAATTTTATGAATTTCATTGAACAACTTTAGTGATAACATCAATGCCGCGACGGTGACAGAGATTTTTTTTTCTAAAAACTAAGCTCTATATTTATGAATATCATTAAATGCAAGAATCGCTAAGGTAGGAATCTTTCCGACTATAGCACATCCCTTTAAAAGTAATTTCTAAAATTTAAATATTTTTGAAGGTAGAATTAATATATTTATATTCCTTTGGAAAAGCTTATTGAATTTATTTATCAGCATATGTTATAACATGTATGTAAAGGTTTCACATAGCTATGTATACATGAAGGTACGTCGCGAAAAGGAAATCGAATAAAAAGAAAAGTCTATACTTTCAAGGGGATGGAATGGCTCTTTACCATTTTGAATTTTGCATTACCATCTTTTTCGTATTTGCATGAGTATCTCAAAAACAAAATTGAATGAGTTTGATAAAAATTAGTCTCTCATATTAACTCAGTAATTTATAGTGATTTGAATTTTTCAATTTTGAATATCTCATACGCAATCAACGATTTAAAAAGAGTATACATTTTCAGAAAGGATGGAATGAAAAGTAAAAAGTGAGGATCAAATGCTAACTTCAAAAGATATATACTTTACTTATTTTTAGATGGAATTATTTCGGTAAATATGTTGTTGCGTTTTTAATGCTTTTATCGTTATAGAGTAAAAGTAATTCTGATGCAGTGATCGTACCTGAGTTTATTTTTGTATCAATTACATTATGAAAGAATAAAATAAACGTAAAAGCTTGATAAAGATTATTTTCGACAATCGCATAAATTGATTTTGTTCTTAAATTGAAGTAGTTAAAATGTTATAGATAACTGAATTTTACATACTCATAGGTACATAAATAGATCAAGTTTATGAAGTCAGACCATTTAATTATAGTATTTCAAAAATAGTATGAATTATTTATTGATCAAGAAGAAAGTGTTTGCTTTAGTCCTTCATAGTTTTTATTCAAACCTTTTATTGCGATAAATGAAACCTGCAATATCATCGTAGCCGTGACCTTTCATCTCAATCCCTAGCTTCGCGTGAAATATTGAAAGTACGATATTTGTACTGCAGAAGATTTAACATTTGATCATCCGTGAAAAAATTATTGTGCAAGAGCTTTTTTCGTCATACTTTCATATATCAGACTCCGCTAAAACTTAATATCCCTTGTTAAATATTGATAAAAAATATATAGATTTGCCTCCAATTCAAAACACAAAAACACTTTTTTTTTTGCATAACGTGCCGAAAGTACCGCTTTCTCTTCCGGGGCCTGTTCGTGAATATTTATTTTCGTCCTTGCTGGGCAAAAAAAACAGTATACGCTACTCGGGAGGGAAAAACTTGAACAATCTAGAACTTGTGTGACACCCAAGCCGACGTAATCTACGATTTTAAGGTTATCATTAAAAACATTAATTTCAACATTAGATAACAAATAGAAGTTTTCATTTCAAATCATTTTGTTCTGTCTAGAATACCTTTCAAACAGTGTAGGAAGCGATTTCTTAGATATAAAATATAATATTGGCGCAATAACAAAGACGCACAACTTTTTTTCCGATAGTTTTTTTTTGTCCAGTGTTTACCATTTCCTCCACATGTTTGCGTATCTCGATAGCGGAAACTTCTATTTATTTCGCTCATGCAGAATATTTTTTTCACTCTCTCCAGTGCTGAATCGCAGTAGTGTGAGTAGCTTAACCCACATAATGCTTATTGATGAAAGCATTTATTGTTCGCCGAGAGTATAAACATGACACCCGATGCATAAAAATCAGTCTGATGATACACAGCTTTTTCATAATAAACGCGTTAAATCGAACAAAGATGGATTTTTTAAAAAAATGTCGTAGTTCCGTTAAGAGTTTTAATTTATTTGAAAGATAAAAACAGTTGGAGGCACTTATACAAAGTTTCATTTGATAGCATCATCATTAAGACGATGTTCATCAAAGTTTCTTTGTACCCTCTTGACGGAAAGTCGATAAAAATAATGACTCGAGATGCACGGTGAAAAATCACCCGCGCAAAAATTTTACAATTATTCTTTTTTGATTTTAATCCCACTTTAAGCTCTCTTGCGCTTTAATTCGCGAGTTACTTTACTTTACGCGCGCTCGGGTGCTGAAAGCAAAGCTTTCAATTCGAAGCGTCATTTCGACATTTGATATACGAGGAATTTTACACGCTTATTTACAGATTCAGAGTTTCACGTACACCCACGCACTCGTGCCATTAGCTTTTTTCATTTCCATTATTTCCAACGAGTATTAGTCCAACACGTGCTCCCTTGGCCCATTCATATACATCGAAACCCCGGCAGCCTCACTCCAAAAGTTGTTCACGCCACTTTGCATGAATCAAGCTATACATAGCCGTGCATTAATTTTTCACGAGTTTTCTTTCTTTTTTTTCTCTCTCTCCCTCGTCCTTTTGTTTTGAAGGAAAGTTTTAATTGGAATCCGGCGGACAGATGTAATGTGCCACGGCTTCTCTAACCGCTTATAACCCGCGCTTGGAAATTTTCAACATGGTCTTCGCGTCCCAAGAGTGAAGAGCCGCGGCGCGCGCACGCGCGCATTAACTTGTATTACGGCGCAACTTCCGGACAGCCGATCGACTTAATTAAACTCATATTTCATGCCGGATTTACCGAATGCATGCCACTGCCGAGCATCGCGCGAGTGCGAAATTCCTGCATTAAAGGGAGTCACATTCTGCCACGTGCGAAGCTTCCCTGCGCGAGAGATGCGCTGCTTTTGCCACGAGCTTTCCCATTATCGCTTAAACTCGCGCTATGCTTGTCTTGATTAAATCCTTGTTGTTATACTTGTTTTATCTTTCGTGCACTTAGCCGCAACAGGAAGAACTATTTTAAGATGGCTTAGGGAGCATTGTAATTGGTTACCAGTAAAAATGTATTTATCGATTTTCAAAGTGATATGAGTTTCGATTTTGAATTAGACATTCATCTCTATTATTCCAAAAAATTAAAGATTAATTATCAAGTAAAAATATGCTGTATGAAATATTTATACTAGAATCTTTTAAGTTGTAAATAAAAGTGTTTGATTAATTACCTGCATAGACTCTGACGTCGTAGCTGGTACCAATCGGAGCCCCATTATATTCCTTGGCTGGTACAAGTTGAACGGAAGGTGGTGCCAAAGGTGTCACTGCCATTGTGAAGGGATGCGCATTAGGATGAAACCTTTTCACTAAAACTTCCTGTGAAACATAAATTAATAACATTTATTAAAACTTTTTAATTATTACATGTACAGCGTTATCATGTTATATAATAAAAAAAATTACTCAATACTCGGACGGATATATTTCACATGATACTGCATTTATTGAATTTTATTCTTTTTCTAACTTTAATTAAATGTTATTTTCTGCTGCATGTGCCGGTAAGTGAAAACTCAGTCAATTTTTTTTTCACCCAGAAAAAGCTTATCTACCAAGAAAATCACACAAATGAAGAGAATTCAATGATTTACTCGTATAACAACAGCCCTTGGTTGACGTAACTTCGGATTGCTGCTTTACTCGATATAAATTACGTCTTTCGAGAGGTAGAATGTATGAATAATTCTATAAAAAGATGATTAACTCCAACCATTTTTATATAATTTATACTAAATATAATTATGAATTATTCTTTCAACAACTAATAAATAATTCATTAATTTAAGCAGTTTGCTCGTTTCAATGCAACGGCACACAAAATAGCTAATTCGATGCGCTTTGATATTTACTTAGCTAATTTTCCGAATAAGCCGCCATAAATCAGTGGGCGTTCCCTCATAAAAGCAGCAGTTCATAGGTACAAAAGTAATTTGCTGACCTTCTTATGTACGAACACTCACGATTTATGATGCATACATATATAGATATATAGAGTAAGCCCCCAAGATTTGTGGTTGCCATGGCGGAGCCTGAAAAATCATTTCGATGATCGACGAGAAAGAGAGAGAGAGAGAGAGAGGAAGGAGACGAAGGAGATGAAGCTTCGAGCTGTCCACAACATGTAATATAGCTTAGACGCGAGTGCAAGCTTCATGTTGTCAGGGGACCTCGCGATATATCATCGATCCTTACACATGTGTGATTATTTCGACGTCTATATGGTCGTGTTGTGAGTCGAAGGTGTGAGCAAACAAGGACTCAAAGCGAATGTACGAAACCTTTATTACCGATTCTCCGGAAAATATTTAAATACCTGAAAACATTTTCAGAGAGGCGAACTCGGGAACAAAGACTACGCGTAGTGTATTCATGAAAAAGGATATACCAGGAAAGCTTCAATATTCTTTATTAAATGTTTGAAGTAGAGAAAAATTATGCAGAGGTGCTATTTTTTTTTTTTTAATTCAATAGTATAGGTAGATTTTAATTTAATACTTTCGAATGCGCAGGAAAAAAATGTTTCATCGGAATTGCCTGTCTCATTTAATCAAAACTGTGGCAAAATTATTTTATGGGAGTGCAGAGTGTCTTTTTTTTCTATTTTCATCTCTTCTATTTGCGTAAAGCTCTTAATGCATTGTGAAGTTTATTACTCTGATTAGGTTTATTTGATGGTTAAAAGTTTTTTCGCAGTAGTAAAAAGGTTAGCGTTGATTAATTATAGTCGTACTATATGTACCGCAAGATACCAGTAAAATAAAAATAAAATATTAATTGTCTACTAATTAAATTACTTTTTCATGTATAAAAAAAACTTTCTTTCACCCAAATAGGATCAAGTGAAATTAAACTTGATAAAACAAAGTAGCGTAATAACAGTGTCCCGCTTACAAAGTGAAAGCAACGAAAGAATAAGACACGGCATCGTTATTCAGTTTGTGCATCAAAGAATGCACGCCGAAATAACCACTCAATAATTTCCGTCGAAATATTGGCGAAGTTCAAAGGCGGACGCGCATCCTGCGTCAGAGAGTAATCTCTAATGAACTGCCAAGCGCAGCTAATAAACGCGCGACTGCTGGCGGCCATCCAAACGTTATGTGCATCCGCACGAATTCGAGTATATAGCGATTAACCACGTTGCAGAAATTCCTTCCAGCTGATTTCTTATTCGGTGGTACTTTGCCTTCGTACGAGAGTATAAGCGTGTCGCGTTAGCTTAATTTTTCATAATTATGTAACGAGGATCGAGTACTCGCCATTTATCGGAATTCCGCTTGTCAGGTAATAACTGTGTGTGCAGTGTTCGCGAAATATGGAGTAAATTTTGGCTGTTATACTTGTAAAAGTTGTATGACTTGCGGGATTAAATCCTTTTTTTTTGGGGGGGGGGGGAGGAGGTTGATGGTGTGGCCGCTTAATTAATTTCCGTGAATGGAACCGTTGAAACCGGGTATCTTTTGTTTTCATACAAAACACAGTGCCGTTTTTCTCCGCGAGAAATAAATCTCTATTAGAGAAAATGAGGGTTCGCGAAAGGCGTATAATGCGCTAATCATTCGCGCTAATGAAATTTAATGATAATTATTTTGACATACCGAAAAGTCACATCGATTACAGCTTCGCGAACCAAAATATTTACTTTACACGATGTGCATATAAAGTACACAAAAGTGAACGGTGTAACGAGGAAAATTAATATGAACATTTAATTTACATACTACAAGGTAAAGTACGACGGTGCGCGCTTTGTATGAATAAATATGTACACCTAGAGTACTCTGGTTATACGTTTGAGTTTCGAATTATTCGGAAGTCTGCGCATCGTCATGGATGTGTCAGTTGGGCTGTGTGAAGCCGCCGCACCAACAAGTAAATATTATTATACATATGGGTATTGGTGAGGGGCAAACGGAATAGCATCAACGTCTCTTGTATTAGGAATTCAAACGACGGCTTGGCATTGCTTTGCGAAATCATAGAATATGCTAAATATCAATTCATCCGTTCATGATTTAATTACGAATTATACTGGGCGAGATGCGATGAGCATCATCAATTGCGACAATAATTTGCTTTCCGATGACCGCAATGTATAACCGATATTTCGAATTCCGGGAATTTCTTATAACGGATTTCCACTAATCGGCGAGTTTTTCTCTCGTTTGGAAAAAAGTAATAAAATCTGATATCTGGGAACTGTAATCTGATCGTGAAATGCTTTATTGATATATAGTGAATTCTTGATTTTAATTTATTTTTCAAAGTAATAATTTTTCCAGTGCCGAAGAATTACATTTAAATACAAATTAATTCTTTCGAAGAATGAAGCTTTTCTATATACTGAATCGATACATCGGTATGCAAAACCGAAGAATGCAATCAAATCGAATCCGTTAAAAATATTATATAAAATGAATCTTTACTGGCGCACAGTTCAAATGAAGTTTCTATCCTTGAAAATTACAATCTAAAAACTTTGTTATTCTGGATATTCCTTGCGATTACAAAATTTTTTTCACCATCAACTTTGTCAGCTGCATCGGTAGCGGGAGATTTGCACAAGTCATCTCTAAAAATATTCAAACCACGTATTCAAGTGATGATTATTGTGACAGAGCAGATTCCGGGTTTAGACTGTCGGTGCATCAGCCCCGCTGCTGTTGACGTTTGGAAAATCCCCTCATTAGCGGCATTATCAGAGAGACCAAAAAGTAAAAACGCAATCTTTTTAACGCTTTTCGTCTTTTGATCGTTTTTGTACCATCCAACCCTTCAAAGTTTTCTGCATCTGTTAAGCCTTGCCATTTTGCGTGGCTTTTTTTTAACCGACTTTGATAATCCGAAAAATGGAAGCTGAGCTCTAAATATTTTTATATAAGTTAAATCTGAAAAAAAAATTATTATAAGGATTAATACCCGTATGGTCATTTTTTATAGTGTTATTTTCACTTTACGTAAACTGCAGAAACGACGATATACGATCCAAAATAAAACAATACACCTTTTTAGAATATCAAATATTGGACGCAATTCGAATATTATAAAATTTATACTGGGGTTGGGCTAAAATCTAATGGACTATCGACGGAGTTTGATTTCTGCCATCGAGCTTTTAGTGAAAAATTCAATCAATACCCCGTGTCGTGCAATTAAATCTTATTAGCGAAGCATAGAACGAAATGGTTAGTTCCTCGTAAACTCTCATTAGCTTGTGTACATCGTTTCCTAGCTTAATTGCAGTATACATTCACACGACTTTGGTGCTGCGTAAGAGTCAATCTGAAATCGCGATGATTAAATGACCATTGGTAGTAAGCGTTATTAACTTTTGAAATCAGAATGTCAAATTTGAGCTTACGCGTAAAACAAAAAATAATTGAATTTAACAAGTCTCGAGTCATTATAATTTTGACATTGAAAACCGCTTTACATTGATTTCGTGGCTCTGTAATTATTCAATAAACATGTCTTTTCAATTTGAGGAAATTACGTCAAAAGATTAAATATGAGATATGACATGAATTATAGATATTTAGAATTACAGAAAATGATGATGAAAAATTCCCTCGTTAATTTCTCAATTCTATAAGAATACTGAAATTTATAAATGTCATTTTGACACCAAAAGTATAATTTAGTTTTCTGTTTAAAAATAGTAGCGACACGTCGGTGATAAGTCTTCTCGTAGTCGTAGTCTATGATATCCATAAAATTCTTTGTGAAGAAAAACGAACGTACGCGAGAAGACGGAAAAATAGTTTCATTCCAAGGGGTGTTATGAGCAAAAAGAGTTCGTTCCATTATCCGTGTCTTGGTGCACCTGGTCACCTAGTAGTTATGATCCCGGAAAAGGTTTTATCTTTCTTATTTTCAATGAGTCTCCGATGCTTTTAAAAACTTTACTTTCTTATCTCGGTCTTGTTTGCGTAGATAGCCCCGACTATAAGCAGCTATTTCCTCTTTCAAAATAAATTTCACTAAATAGCGAATGCAACTTGAATTAAATATTTTGTTTAATGTTTTCGTTATATTTTTTTATCTCGGTTTATCCTCCGAGATGTCGGTTGATTTTAAAATAACTGTTATAAAGTCACAAAATTAATCCAGCTTAGTGCCTTGCACCTGTCTCGCCACTTTCAGTCGTGCTTAAAAACTTATAACAGCTTATTTTGAACCACCTAAGATTATTTGAACTATTTATCCTTTATAAGAGTATCGTTAACATTTAATCAAAATTTTCTTGCAACTCTATTGTGCTGATTTTCCTATTATGGCATCACAAATTTTACACTTTCCATTGAAAACTAAGTTTATACACAATTCATCATAATGGTCTCGTAACCGATCGAGTTTCTGAAACTCATTTTCCCCAACGATTGCTGACCCAGCTCTTTACTATATATCCTTGAATATTAAACTCCCCTAGATTCCCTTTGTAGGCCAAAAATATTTCAACACGGAGAGTCGCATCTCGTGTATACACTATAGTCAGCCAGTGGTATTAAAGTTCACAATGGAAAATGTCAGAAGCAAGAAGGTTAGGTCAGGGGAACGGGTAGGTTAAAAAGCTGAAAGCATCTGTCAGCCGAGGGGATTATATACTTTTATAAAGGGGGGCATCCTTCAAAAACAAGATATACAAAGAAGGAAGAAAGAGAGACGACACTCAAGTCTTGCTCACCCTCCGTGTATACGCCTTTCGGTATGTCGCCGCTGCGAGTTCATAATATTCCACCGGCGACGAGGAGCATGTGCGCAAACTCCGCGCGGCTCCACAAGTGTGCAGCGTCGAGGATGGAAGGGAATTGGAGGAAAGAGTGAGTGAGAGAGAGAGAGAGAGTCGCTATATTCCAAGTGGAACAGGTGGGCCAGGGTCGACGAGGACTTTTTCTCCGTAACGAAAGCGTCAGTTTTCAAGCCTGCCCTTTTTTTCTTTCGAGCTTTTGCCGGCTGTGCTTTATTTCTCGCGCTGTTGACTGTCTGTGTATATATACGTGTATACACATCTATAGTCGCTTGGTTCCTAGAAAGATCGAATTAACGTTTTTTTTTGGCACCCTCCCTCTGTCTTCTTTTTGCCGATGATTATTACGTCTGCGAGGCGAAAAAGTGTCGATGGAGAAAGATTTTCTCAAAAAAAAAAATGAGGATATACTTTTTGTCTCACTTTTGTTCTTTTCTTCCTTTGTTTTTCTGCGCTATCGAAGAGAAAGTTTGTTGAAGCGAAATGAAATTTCGATGTAATACAGTTCGAGTTGGTAAATTAATTGTTTTGCGAACAATTTAAGGCCTTTCGTCGCAGTTATATTATAATGCAATTACGACGATTTGGAATTTCTTACTGCAGCGGTGCATTGGATTGAGTTATTGTATAGTGGATAATGATATAAGCGTTCGATAAAAGGGAGAGTTTTTGTTTAACTTATAAAAATGCAATTTCTAATCTGATCATGGAGGTAAAAAGTTTAGTTTTTCAACTACCGAATTTTAAGGAAGAGCAAACTTATACATTTCGCTTCTGGGCACAACTTTTTCACTTTGTAAAGAAATATTCATAAATTCCGGTATGTTTTCCAGAAACTCCGGAGTGCGAACTTATAAGCTTTCTATATTAGTATGTAATGTAAGAGTATCTAAACTTTTGTTTGCGACTTCCACCATTGCTTCCCTTTTTACGAAAGGGGCAAAATCTTTCGGGTTACACAATTTTTATCTGTCAGATCCTCGCCGAGTTACTCTTGAATACCGCAAACTAACATTTTTTTTCATTTTATTTTCACCGAATTTTGACCAAAAAAAAATATAAAAAAAATTTCTAGGGTGTTTCTTATTTCTGATTAACTCATTAGTGAAATGATCTAAAAATGTTATTACACGACATATTTTGAAATATGCTCTCCGATAGCCATGCGCTTGGAACTTTTCTTCACCGCGCATACACGCTGCTGCTTCGGCGAAAAATATGTATTATCTACATGTACGTCGGCTATGAAAAAGTTTCGAAATAAAAAAATTTCATAACACATTTATAAGTGCCTCTTAAACAACGTTTCGCGGAAGCTTTTTGAAATATTAAGAAATTAAAGTCTCTTTAAAACACTTTATTCATCGCCGCAGCTTACAATATTTGATACCTCATACTCGCGCGATAAAACATCTCGCCATGTAACAAAACGAAAAACCAAAACCGAGTCATTTTCCACCCTCGAAAAGAGCATATGATTAAAATCCCTGTTAAAGGAAAAAGCTACAACATCCACGATAATAATCCATTCACCTTGCCAACATATCTCAATCTCCCTTCTGCGCGGCCACTCGTAATTTCATCGATCAAGCCCCAGTTACTTACGACCCCCCGCAAAGATGAGGCCATATTTCCCTTTGTAGCCACTCGAGACTCCCTCTGTCTCTCTCTCACTCTCGTCGCCGATCTTATCGGCCCGGCACGCGAACGACCGATATCCTCCCCCCTCTTTCTCGATCCGCCGTGGTTGCTCACAATAGCTCTGTCACGACGGAGAATCTTTGTCCTTTCTTATTAAGCGGGCAAAGAGCAAGGTGGCGAGAGAGAGAGAGAGTCGGTGGGCGATCGTCGTTTCATGAATTATTGAGGATCCTCCACGCTATACCGTATATATGCCGATCTGCTCTTGACACACATACAAGCTTGTAGGCCGTGAAAAGGTGCAAGCGTGTGTGTATGTGTGTAGGATGTGTGCGAGTTCTCCGCGGTAATGTGCCTGCTAAATAAATTCGCGCTGGACCGATAACTGGCATCGAGAGAGTGAGAAAGAGAGAGGTCAGGGTCGAGGTCGGGTCGTCAGAACGCTCTCTCTGACGTCAGCAATGGAAACTCTTTTGCTCCCTCTCACTCTCTCTCTCTCTTTAATGCCGGAGATGCACCAGGCTCTTCTCTCGTCCTTTTCTCTTTCGCATTCGTACGATTACCTCACTTTCTCTCTCCCTCTCTCTCTCACTCGCTCTCTTTTGGTGTGTGTGTGAGTGTGTGATCCATATGGCCCGCAGGTGTATTATGACCGACGGTAAACAAGCGTCGCTTCCACATGTGGCTGGACGAAATGATGGGATTTCTTGCATCTCTTTGGGGTATCGTCATATATATATATAGATATGTGTGTGTTATTACATTAGCAAAAGGATTATATTGGAAAACAATTGGAACTAAATCGGTTAATGACAGGTTAAATAAACAAGACTGATTGCAATACTCAATTTGTGTAGTATGAACAGATCAACTTTATTGATATAATTAAAGTGAATAATGTAAGGCAAGAGAATACAACAATATTCTGGCCGGGTAGATCGTGCGATCGTATAACTCTCGCAGATCGCACTCCGAACAGTATACAAGCTCGGAGCTATCTGATTTGACTCGATTGAATATATTGTATACATATACGCGGAATTTCAGACGCCGATTATTTAACCGTGTATACAGCTTAGTCTCACACCATACAGTCGCGTCGTAGTACACGCATCTACGTTTAAGCGCGAAATATAAATTGCTACTATGTATGTTAATAATATATATATATGCTTGTAAGTTGCAACGGATGTGGTGCGGTGTCAATCTTGCGGATGAATTTATGCAGGTCCGTCGAGCTACTTCTTTTTACCCTACTTTCATCCCTTGGATATATACGTGACTGGGATATGAACTATTATGATTCGGGGGAATATGATATACGTGACGAGGAGCTTTGTATGGATAAGAGGATGAAGTTATAAGAGCGCGCTCGGCGGACGTATACTTCGATGCCGCGGGCAGATCCGAAAAAACAATTTTCTATACTATTTGATTTATGCAGCGTCCGAGACGAGTTATATCGAGCGCGCGAGAGAAAGAGAGTGCGAATGATGAAATTGGATATCGGTCTCCGCGGCGGCCGCGGTGCAACGGGAAAATCTTCTTTGATCGATGCCGCAAATTACGCGTGGCTTTATAGCCCTGGACCCCCCCGCCCGAGCTCGCGCCTTTTTCTCTTTTCAATTCGAGACATTCGCGGAAGCCGCACGACCCTCAGGAGAAAAATCTTCCTACTCGTACTCCGCCAGCAGAGAATCGTATAATAGTGCAGTCCGCGGGGGGCGAACAAAGGCGCGATAAATTCTTGTAATTTACGCGTGTTGCGCGAGTGGAAAGCTCTAGCTCAGCTTTTTCTCTCTCTCTCTCGCTTTTACTTTTCTACCTACACGGATTACTTATAAGCAAAAAGCTCTCGGGGAAAAGCTCAGAGCAGACGTTACGCGCGCGCGCGTTGACAGCTTATTAATCGGGGCTGAAAGGTTCTCTCTATCTCTTTTTCTACCGTCGAAACACTTGATTTACAGCTAAAAATAAGACTTTGATTAAGATGTAATGTATACAATCGCAGTGAGAGATCCCGCGCTCCCGTAATTCAATATTCAATCTTCTCAGCATTAATAAGATTTCTAAAATTACCAATCTATCAATTTGGCAAGGGTCGATAAAAGTCTATCGAAGTGAAATAAGTTATCTGGAAAGTTTCACATGGCTATAGAATTATATTCTCTCTCTACTCTCTCTCTCTCTCTCTCTGTTTCTAGATAAAATTTTGCATTGTGGGTCTTTCGCGCGGCTGCATTAAATCCGACCCTTTTAACACTCTCGTAAAGTTTTCTAGGTAATTGCGGTAAAGAGCGTCTAATAAACTTACTCCATTATTAAAGTTACTACAATATGATTATTGTTAAATACCGGTTTAGTGGCCAACTTCTTCTTAAGTGCTTGATAAATTGAAGAGTTTGCCTGCTCCACTTTTGTATGTGTGTCAAAATGGGAATAATGAACTTTTTAATTTTTTAAAAGGATCAGAGATTGTTTTGAAATGGAGTAGAACACACAAGTATCGTTATTTCAGCAATGCTCATGGTAAACATGGTGCAATATTTACTTATATTCATATAAAGGATTAAGTAAAATAAATTAATAAAAATAAATTACTCTATATCCATGATTTTAACGCGTTGACGATAACAATAACGTTATTAAAGATCCTCACGCCATGTTATATATTTCATAAAGTTTTAATTAAAATAGATTGGAAAGACAGTGTCAGCAGTGTTCCGTCCTATACGTCATAACTCGAGAACCATTCTTGTTTCACGCTTCGCTCTACGTTACTAGTTTAATAGCTCAATTTCATCTCTGTAATAAAGTGCTAACTAGTTTTAATTAAACGCGATAATGCACATTAACCAACCAATCAAAGTAAACTTAGCTATCGCGGATGAAGAAAAACTTGACTGCGCGATACCTGCAATCGATTGATTAATTCCAATCTCCCGAAAACACTTCCTCTGCGTCCCCCATCATAATCGTCTCGAAATCAATCTTGACCCTTTTGAACGATCGATCACCCCATCTTTCTTCCAATAACGTTCGACACTTTTTCACTCAGCATATCGCGGCGGCCCCCATCGATCCGTTGCATTATTCCCAACCCTATACACTTCAACTCTCACTCCCGGATATAGTTCAAGGTGCTCAAAGAGCGACACTTTGAAGTATGGCTGATTTAATGTAGAGAGTAGACCATACCGAATTTCTCGTCCTCGCGAAAGCTGCGAAATCCTTTATGCATTAAGCTGGCTGACGAAGTGAGAGACACACAGAGAGAGAGAGAGAACTGCAGCAGTTTAAATGGGTGCAGACAAAGCGAATAGTCGATAGGAGAGGTATTGCGGTCGCTTTGAAAGATGTCGGCCGCGCATCGCGTAATTGCGAAAGGGTCCGGTGCTCGTCTGTATACAACGCTAGTGCTTGCGCCTTTGGTCCGGATAGTTTTCGCAGGATTCTGCTACTATCGTCAAGTCATGTATATATATATATATATATATTCACGTTTTACCGAGAAGCTAAGCGTTTTAATTTTGTATTACGGTGGAGTGCTCTTTCTCGAGCATTATTAAACGACTGCTTTAAAGCTCCTGAAATACTTATTCACGCGTTTCAAAGCGTCTTTTGGGCTGAAGTTTTTTAAAAAATGTATCGTCCGATCGTATGCTTACGCTTACTACTGTCAGTGTGCGTGCATTCTTTTTGCCGAACTGTGAAAGTCAATGTCGAGAGTGGGGATTTCAAAAGAGCACGACGGACGAAAGCTTCTTAAATAAAAGCATCTCTGGTATAAGTCTGACCTTTTCTCTCGCGATGTCGATTAACTTGTATATGAAATATTACTTTTACAGAAATCTCTATTGGTAACTGTATTCTATCTGGAATAGAATTTAAAAAATATTGTTTTTCATATGTGATGACTATAAATTATTATTATTATTATATTCAATTCGTGTACAAAGAAGCTATTTGAAATTCTTAGTCTTTTACAACATACACAATATTATTTAATTTTAAATAATCAATGATGTAATCCTTCATAATTATTATCTTCATATAAGAAAAATTATTCAAAATTTTCACCAACTGAACAGAATCTCAATTTTCCAATAATCGTTCAGTTACATATTTGAAATCAATATTCATTTAAACTTTTGCTGATATATTATGTAAGATATAATTGCTAAAAGGTGGGGATTTCCCGTAAGACCCTCAAATCGGATAATAACCTTAATTGTGCATCTCTCGAGACCTAACTCAATGGTAAGATGTTTAAAACGAGATTAGCTCTCTTGAGAGGTAAGGGGAGAGGGCAGGAGAATAACCGAAATTAGAGCCCCTATTCTAATTAAATTTATATGAATGCACGAGAGCATCTTAATACAATGCAAAAGCTACAACTATGTATACATATAGGTAGATTATTATC
Organism: Megastigmus dorsalis; assembly: GCA_900490025.1. NCBI lineage: Eukaryota > Metazoa > Arthropoda > Insecta > Hymenoptera > Megastigmidae > Megastigmus > Megastigmus dorsalis. The sequence goes on from UELU01138862.1 coordinate 15,982, forward strand.
TGGCTCAATTATTCGTTACACACACACACACAAACACACAACACACACACACACACACACACACACACAAAAGCGTGTCTCTCATGGTATTACATAACGCTTCTGAATCGCTAATTGATTCTTCACGGAATGCAGATCCCCACCCTGTGCACAATTAATCTGCGATGTATCTGTTCTAAGCCGTAATTGCACCGAGAGTAAATTGATAATTTACCTATTTGCTTTGCCCGTGCTAACGTGAGTGTTTGACGAACCATTATAGGTCCCGGTCGGTCATATACAGCCGACAATTAATGCCGGGCGCGCATAGCAGCAGCAGCAGCATGGCCGCACCCACCGAAGATCTGTTTACTTTGAGAATTCGGACGCGCGCCGAACTCTCGTCTAATGAAGAGCCTTCACACGCGGGACAGACTAGCCTCACACACACACTCATATATATAGAGAGAGACATATACTTGTGTGTACTTCACACATATGCGGGACTGTATGTAACAGCAAGTTCCAGAGCTTGGCTTAATAGAGTCACGCGTTGCACAGTTTCTCAGCGGTGTACAGAAACGCCAGCTAACTTGGCTCTTCTCTCCTCTTACCCCCTCTCCCTCTTTTGCATTCTCGGTGCACTGCGTCGCGCTCCCCCTTTCTCGCTTCTTCTCGCTCAAAGGGCTATATAATGCGATCGAGCTTGGCCGCTATGTCTCGTCTCCGTCAAACGCTCGCGTGATATTATACGAGAGCGCCGTGCAAAATGTATAGCGCATCGCGTGGCTTATTAATGCTCGCGTGCTATACGCGATTCGCCATCAACTCTCTTTCTCTCTGTCTCGGGGAGTGAATTTTGCAATTGAGCCAACCGAGTACACCTCATGTATAAACGAAATATTTTTTTTTGCAAATTTCAGAGTCCGCTGTATCTAGTCGGTACACTTTACGCGATGCGCTGCTTTTAAAAAGCTCCGGGAAAAGAAAATCGTGTACCAAATGCATGCAAATATATTTTCTTTGAAACGTCGCTAGAGAGATATTTGCTTCACTTAAGGAGGAGTGTACTTGGCGCGAGTAAACAGTTCTTTAGTTCTTCATTAAAGAAGTGTTTATCGAAGAAATGTTTACTGCGGATATTAGGATTTTCTTTTATCGCAGTACAAAAAGCCCTCGGAGCTCACGGAGATGTTTTGTTAGTTGCTCTATCGATTAAAAGAGTTGTTTTTGTGCATTTGTTATTTCTGCTGAAACGATTATTCGATTTTCAAGAAATTATTGCCTATGAGATAACTGCTCGGTACATTTCAATGCGTTTCATTTGAAATAGCCAATTTTAAAAATCAATAGATGTTTTACAGGTTTCGCGCCAAACTATTATATATTTGTGTCATAAAAGGCAGGGTTTCGCGGCCGACATAAAAACTACAGAGCTTGCAGTGACGATGACTGTCAGTATCAATAATGAATGATTTTGCATACTTTCAAACTGTCAATGTCGTAATGTAGGAGGAGTAACAAAGCTTTTATTTTACTGTAGCGAAGATATTTTTCATCAACGTCACTCACTTTTGAGGGATGTAAAATTTCTGTCTCTAGCAGAAAACAGCACAACGTAAAGTCTATCTGGAAGAGTAGCCCAGGAACGATTAGCTATAAATAAGCGGGCGATGTCATTTGAATATCTAGCGGTAAAAAGTCGGAACACTTTATGGTCGTTGAGGATCGTAGTACTAGGGGGAAAAGTTTGGAAAGTTTCGGGGAAATTCATCGTAAGCGACAGGCAGCGTATTTTTGCCCGCCACTCGTCAATAACGAGTCGTGACGATTTACGGCCCTCGTACAAAGACTATGATAAATTGCATTGTTAAATCGATTTCACGCCGAAAGACTTGAAAGTGGTCTTTTGTCTTGCCGCGTTGATCGTTTGCGACTCTCTGGACAGCTTGTCAGCCTCGTACCGATTATTCACGTTCTATATATGTGTGTGTATATAAAGACTTTCAAGCGGTTTCAATGAAACTGCTCAGACTCTAAGTGGCTCGATATACGTCTGTGAAAATTAAAATGCAAATTCAGCTGTGCTTTCACGAGCAACAGGCTTTTTAATTTTACTTCAATAATTCTGCCGATACACGTGTCACGCTCACTCGATTGTTTGTATAAAGCTATTATTTAAAATTCGGTGTTACGCACCGACTGTTTTTAATTTTGCGTTCAATCAGTATAATTCTAGTCCTTCTGGTATGCAAAGTTACTACACGAGAGTGAGTAGTGTCGATAATCTGCAGTTTCACTTCATCAACATAATTCCGCCGAGAGGTTAATGGATGCTCACTCTAGACCCTAATAAATACTCAATAATATGAAAAGCTCATCTGACTAACCTGAAACGGGGTTGTGGACTCCTGACGATCCGCCGGATAGGGTGGGTAAAGTTGTGCGAGAGACATAACGGCCTCGTTGCAGAATTTCAATCCCATCACTTCTTCGTCTTCTCTACCATAACGAAAAGTCAATGTTACCTGGCCATAAACCTTGATAAAAGACACCTTTAGACAAATACGTTTTTCCTTCCTCTCGATTTTATATTATACGTCGATGTGTGTATATATATATATATTATAATCAAAATTTCTCATTTTGGATGTATATAATAGAAATTTTGATTGTAAGTACCTTTTTGTCTTGGAGAATCTCGGGATCTATCAGCAGGACACCTTGGAGCTTATCGATTTTTCCGGCAGTGACGATGAGGTCCCGGCTAGCTAAGTACAGAGTGAGCTTGCCGTTTTGCGATGATTTCTTAAATGCCCTGGTTAACATTAATCATTTTTTAAAATAGAACTTCAAAAGATTTTGATTGATTATGTAGTATAATGTGTTTACTGTTTAAGTGTATTTAATGATAATTGTTTGATATAGGTTAACAAGTGTTTCGTTCAAGTGTTTTGATATTGGACAATATTTTCCTCTGGCTAATGGAAGGACTAAATTTAGAAAAGTTTGCCTAGTCCCATAAGAGCTTAAATTGATTGGCAGACCTTGGCATACATTAACGATGAAAATGGTTCGCGGGTAGGATCGATAAAATCAATTACTATTGAAATGATGCACACGTTGAATTCGTTCAAAATTTATTAACCGATACACTATTTATCATTTTAATTAGTCATGTGCATATTCGAAATGGGCAATTCATTTGGAATGCTATATCAAATATGCGTAATTATCGCAAACAATAATATACTGATAATAGACCGATTTACATTGTTCCACCGAATGACGTTGGCGTGTCAGTGTCTGTAATTAGATTATGGTTATTGGGTTTAATTCCGAGTTTTTAATTTTAGCATTTTAATTAAAATAAAATTATGTAAAGGTAAATAAAGGATGTCCTTTTCATTTTATACTAAAGAATTTCTTTTATAATTAAAATTTTTTAGTCAAATAGTCTCGGTAGTAATATTTATGAATCAGTGTGTCCAATCACTCAACCGAGAAAAATCTTTTGAATGCATTCTGCCTCTCAACTATGACAAACAGTCGCGATATTTATCGAAAAAAAATTCATTAAACGTCGCAGTTTACGCGCGGTTGATGTATTCGTCCTCTCTGTCAAAAGCAGACCAAAAATTCAGCGCTTTAAATTATTTTTAATCCAACACGGATCACGTATAGGTGAAACAAGAAAAATTCCTCTCATTCCGAGCTCAGAAATTTTTTCAATTCAATTCAAGAGGGAGGGGTAAGGGAGAGGTACAGGCGAGCTTTGAAATAACTGGCGTGTCTCCGCCTTAGCCGCGTGGGCGTTTAAATGCGATTGCGTCCATGTACACGAGTGTGTGTGTGTATGTTTACAGAGATCCAAGAGCAGCAAATGTCCAGTGAGAACGATAAAACGAGTCCGGGATAATTCTCGATCCGCGACGAGTGAGAGTGAGATAGGGTAAAGCTACCTCCTGTGCTTTTGCAGCGGTTCTCTCTCCCTCTCTCTCTCTCTCTCTCTCTCTCTCTCACTCTCTCTCTCGACAGCAGATATCACGAAAACCTTGCTGCTCTCTGGATTACCCTAGAGCTTATATACATATATATAGGGAGCGAGAGAGAGAGAGAGAGAGAGAGAGAGAGAGAGAGAGAGAGTTTAGCTGGGGTTGGGCTTTGTGCAACTTGACTTTGAAGTCTCATTGGAAAGGCATCAGCGCTGCCGCCGGGTTTTAAGCAAAATTACGCTTGGCCAAGATCAGCGGCGAAACAGGATGCACACAGCGTGCAGAGCTGCTGCTGATGGTGTGCGCTTCGCGAGTTAAGCCTCATTGGGCTCAGCGGCTTCTCTTACTTTCATTCTTTTCATCCCCGCGTTTATCGTTTTTTCTTCTACTTTTTTTTTTTAATAAAATTTAGTTCGAGCGACTTTGTGCTGTGAAGGGGATTTTGTTCGATGATTGTAATAGAAATGTTGCGTGTGATCCGCTGTTGGGGATTTTCATGTTGACTGATTATGTTTCAGATTTATGGATATTGATACGTGTTGTTAAACTTGGTGTATTATTAAAATAACTGTGAACGATATGTTTAGTTTTAAAATTTATTTAGGAGAATTTATTTTATCAAATATTAGCTTTTACTTTGGGTTTATTTTACAAGCGTATACACAAGAGAAGATTTCCCAATAATAGTATTGCAGTTTTTTGCAAACTGCGAATAAAAATTTACCTTTGACTGTATATACAACTGGTGTCTGGTTCGCTTCCTCTACTTATTTCTAATCTCCTGCAACAGAAAGAAAAACATACACTTGTTTACCATACAAATCTTTGTCGAGTCGTAAAACAAACATTCTAAATCTATATACATCACTAATCGATACGTAAAAAAGTTTTATCAACGAAAGGTATAAATTTCCCGAATGTTCATGCCGTGACATTTTTATGCGTGTGCGGCAGAAATTATTCGCTCATCGATGTACAGATTTCTATCTTTTCTCCAGAAATCATGACATGCCCTCGTAAAGTTCGACACGCATCACCCAATTACTCCACATTTCTTTTACGCTCAGTATCCATGTAGATTTATGCCCGTACGTAAATTAAGCTCCATCGCATACCAGAAAAATATAAGAATCACAAAGCTGTAGGATTTTGGCGAATGGTAAGTTACTGTTATGCTTGGCGTGACCCAAGGCACGCACCATTTAAAATGTTTTAAGGGTAGTTTACTATACTTAACTCGATTACGTTTTTCCCATTTTACATTCTCGTCGGCGGGTAAAGCTTAAGAAACTAGTCCGGACGAAATTCAATAAACCATGATAAAGGGCGATGCTAAATCTCTCGCGTCCGAACACACGGCTGAAGTATATTTTTGCGCTACTCGTATATCACAGAATCAAAGTTACGCTTTTCATTCATTAAGTAGCTGTACAACACTCACTAATAAATACAAGATTTTTGCTCGCTTTTCAAAGTGCACGGAATATTCTTTCATTATTCAAGTGCCTTTTAAACCCGGTTCTATCCTCGATTAAGATTTAGCGATATATACTTGTCTTTTAATCTGTCTAATGCTTTACAACATTTTTAATCCCTTTCAACTCAGTGGACCTTCAATTTAATTATTCCATACCGCTTCGTTCACGATGAAATTTTCAAATTCGACCTTAAGAGATGTCGGTATAACAAAGAACACGAGCGCGTGTACATCCCCGGTTTCAACGTTAAATATTAAATTGCTTGTCACACAGGCGCTTATCAAAGCGTTCGTACAGCGTTTTTCAATCAAAACTGAGGGAACAACGGTGAACATAAGGTGAGCCTCTCTCCCCTAAATAAGAAAATTAATTTATGCGAGAAAAGCAAGGCCGTACACGCGTCTCTTTATAATTGAGCAAAAAATGCTGTTTAACTAAGCGCACTTCCGCACAAAAATACACTGCGCCGTTATAGCCTCGTTTGAGGCATTGCGTCAGTCAAGGTTTGGGAAGAGTCTGTTTTTTCTTCTTTTTTTTTTTCGAGAAGCTCGTCTCGCGTTCCTGACGATCCAGTGACGGTGGCCAAATCTGTAATGACATTCGTTGAGCATCACCAAGCCCCGCCTTGATTACTTCGAAATAGACTCTTTTATTTACGCATACCTTATCTTTATTAGGCACAATGATTTCATCAACGTTGATAGGAATATTGGTGCTAAAAGCCTCGCTAAAAGCTTTCTATCTTGGGTATTGTAATATTTTCATTATCATAGTTATCGACAAAAATGCAAGTAATATAATCGTAGTAAAATGAAGCGATGCATCGGTTTTTGTGATACGGTTTATATTGTTAGCGTTTGTGGCAAACAGTAACGTTAAATTAAACCAGGATTATTGTCATTTTGCAAATTATGTGAAGCTTAAAAAACAAATAAAATTACGGTAATTGTTTGGAGCAGCTCGTTGCGTATATTCTGCTATGTAATGAATTTCGATAGCTAAATTTGAAACTTTGACTGATTCAAGGGGTATATTGTTAATTATCGCAATACGCATTCTAATTCTAAACTAATTTATTATAGGTTAATCGCGTGCTAAATTACTAGTTAAATATATACAGTTTGAATAAATACTGTTATTACTATCTATTAGCTGATTAAATTTTAACGATATGAAATTGCTGATAAACAAAAAGTGAGTAGAACTTTAATACGCAGTAGCTGAATATCTGGCCACTGACGCACGGTCTTGCACGCGAACTGGTGATCAAGAGTAAAAAAAAATATACGAAACCGAGAGAAGAATCGCAGATGTATATAAGCTATACGTCTAAAGACTGCGTGTTTAGAGCTCGAGTTTTCTTAGTGGACAATATTCTATTTACTGCACGTTCTCATTGAGAACGATATACACACAGTTTTTGATTATTCAAAGACTGCTACAAAAAAAAAATGTTACCAAGATAAATATTTCTTTTAAACGGTAATAAAGAAATGTTTACCCTATTGAAACAAGCAGAAGAATTTAGGTATTATTTTCTCAATTCAAATAAATACATTCTTGGTGGCACTTTAAAGAAGATATTTACCTGAACCGAGTAAACTTCTTTTTCAACGAGTAAAAATGGGAAACAAATCCCGCGAGACTCGACCCATTGAAATGTATATCATATAGGAAGGTCAGTTTTCCGATACCAAGCGATGCTCTCTTTTTTCCTTGTTCACTATTCTATTTTTTGCTCTTATTACGAGAGGTTGTGTTTCTATTGTTCGTGTGCATTAGTGCATTTTTGCGCTCGTACAGAACGAGAGAATTCATGATTCTATTTAAGCGCTTTTCTTTATTCAAAAGCGCATAAAAGATGTGTCAACGTCTGCTTGCAATTCCGCTGGAGAGCAGTGGGGCATTGTTGGGGATCTGATTTAGCGGGAATCTGATATTTGCGTTACCAAGGAAATTTATACAAAAGTGTCACACTCGCGCCCACGTGTAACGAGCGTGGCAAATTATGCAACAGCGAGATTATCAAATATAAGTATATGTACAGAAAGAATTAAACGGGTGTACGCAAAATTTTTTGCGACTGTATACGTGGGGAGGGGAGGGGGGAGCGAGATCTCTCTAAAAGAATAAAATAAAAATATCAAATTCTGGTAATATACGAGTCGCAATGGTCCGCATTAAGCTTTAATACCAGCTCAACTCTTTAAACGTCCAATTATGAATGCCACGTAGCTCATAAAACATTTTACCTCCGTGCACTCTCCGCAAATTCCTTTTAAAACAACGGCCGAATATAAAAACAGACCATAGAACAAAGAGTAGAGCTCGGCTACAATTCCCATGCAAAGTCGATCGGTTGAAAAAAAAAAATAAATAAAAAGCATGCCTCGAAAAAGCCCTCCTTTACCTATATTGAATAAAAAAGTTCAGCTCCCAAAGCTCTCTCCCTGATGGTCAGATAATTTTTTCATCCCTGTTTCTGCCCTTAACTATCTCTTTCTCTTTCTCTCTTTCTCTCTTTCTCGTGATTAAGGAAAGCGCAATTTAAGTATAACCCGCTTCTAATTTCGCTATACGGCGGTGGAGCTTTAAAAGAAATATTTACCGTTTTTTGTGGCACTGCGACGCTGCTACATTTTGCCGATCATAATTCAGACGGGGTAATAGGAGGGAGACCAAGTGTCTCTGTTCTTGCTATACCCATACAGACTCGTTTTTTTATTTTGCTTTTCACTTTTTCTCTCTCTCTTTCTTTCTCTCTCTCTCTCTCTCTCTCTCTCTCTTTCTCTCTCTCTCTCTTTCTCTCTCTCTCTCTCTCTCTCTCTCTATAGTTCGTTTATTCAACTCCTCCTTTGCTCAGGGAGTCTTTCAGGGCACCTGGAGGAGGGCACACTTAGTGGCTTTAAAAAAGATTTCAGCTCCATCCTGAGTTTCGGATTTTTGTCCTATCGCCCTACTGTGTTTTCTTTCTAAGGTGCTCGAGAAGATTGCTCACTCTCAAATTACCAGCTATCTCTCCAGGACCGGAATTCTCGATCCTTTTAGGCACGGTTTAGACAACATCACAGTACTCAGACAGCCCTGTTTAAATTGACTGACGACATTCGTATAGGCATTGATCGAAGGATGATCACCTTGCTGCTCCTCTTCGACTTCAGCAAGACTTTCGACGCCATCTCTCCTTCGAAACTGTTGAGCAAACTGCGCGATCTCGGGTTCTCGAGGTCCGCACTCCTGTGGATTAAATCTTATTTACAAGGTCGTACTCAACACGTTTTATCTAAAAATGGTTCTTCATCGTGGGTTGAGACAAATTTAGGTGTACCACTGCAGGGGTCGGTCCTCGGGCCTTTGCTCTTCAGTCTCTATATCAATGACCTTAAAGACTTCTTTGGTCGTGGGGCGGTCAAGCACATTCTATAAGCCGATGACCTCCAGATTTATCTGCAAGTTGCTGCGGGTGAACTTCTGGAGGGCATAGTTCGCCTGTCTGATGCGGCACGACTGGTGTCTATGTGGGCCAAGCGCATAACCATCCGCCTCAATGCTGGCAAGACCAAAGCAATTCTATTTGGATCCCGTAAATACGTTAATGATTTGGTCAAAATAGGATTGCCAGATATTGACATCGGGGGTGGAGTGCTTGTGAATTTTTCTAGTCTTACCCCATCTTGATTACTGCGCTGTGGTTTGTGTTGACGCGTCAGACGAGCAGAGAATTAGCTACAGAGACTGAATAACACATGTGTACGATTTATCTACGGTGTTAGGAGGGATGACATCACTCCCTATAGAAAGCGGCTGGGCTGGTTGCGCGTTGACAGTCGGAGGATGTGTTTTGCTGCCATTTTAATGTATAAAATCCTTCGAATTAATGAACCAGGGTATTTAGCGGCATTTTTCAGTAAAAACCAGTCCAGGTGCGCTAGCAGGGGTGATGCACAAGAACTCTCGGTGCCAAGAGTGCGCACGGAGACTGGCATGAGATCCTTCCGGGTCCAGTGTGCGAGCTATTGGAACTCTCTCCCAATAAGTCTGCGCAATCTTCCATCGTTGTGCGGATTTAAAGCGGTGGTCCTTAAACACCTCCTCGAGCTCGATCCCTAGTCACTCGGAGACGGGGCCTGTGATCTTTGTGCGCCAAATATATTTTAGACTTACACCCACACATGGGACAGACAGATGGATTTTCTTTATGTTAATTTATTTTGTTTTGTCCCCTATACATCGTATTCAATTGTGTGAGTGTATTTATTAGTGTGAGTGGGTGCATGTATGAAATGAGTGAATGTTTAAATTTTAGAATACTTTGTTTGACTGATAGATATAGACAGCTTTGATTTATCTTCTTTGTTTGTATTTTAAATAGGACGCTCTGTGATATTACTCTAAATATTTTAAGACTGATTTTTGTATTAAATTTTAACTTATGCTGTGATATCATAGATAGAAAGTAATTAAGTGCAATATTAGTATATATAGATTAGTGAAAAAGAAGACTGTATTTTATAAAATGTAAAACCATATGTATATATGGTTACTATTCAATTTTGTATTAATTTTCAAATAAACAAATATCTATCTATCTATCTATCCCTCTCTCTCTCACTCTCTCACTCTCTCCCTGTGTCTCGTTGCTTTTCTCGTAAATAATGTAGCCTCGTCTCGCTAACTGCCACCACTAAGGGCACATACGCCGGGGTTGTTTTCTTTTTGTCAATTATAAGAGAGGGAGTGAGGCTCTATCTAGACTTTATTAAACGAGACTAGAAAAAGCTATATAAGAATGTGTAAAAGCTAACTAGGCGGCGAGGTAATTGACTTTGTTTTTAACTGTATTAAGTGACCATTATGGTTTCGATAGCGAGCAAACGAACTTACCTTTAATATGTTGATCGGTGGAAGAAATTATATTGTCGTCCAAGGCTTTTAGTTTTAATTGCGAGTGTAACGGTTATGTAGCAAAAATGGATTGTTTTAATGTGGGATGCCGTGCACTGACGTGGCAATTTTTCACTTTGTATCATGACTTTTACAATTAACGTTAATACCAAAACAGAAGTGTCTGGCGTGACGTACGCGCTGTATCTACTTCCATTTATGTCTACTCAAAAACTAAAGGAAATAAGTGAATTAAATATGGCCTAAGCTTACCAGCAAAAGGTCAACAAAAACTACAAAAAAAAAAAGTGAATTAAATTAACTTGAATTTGCTTGTAAACTAAGCACTTTAACTACATATCTCTCGCACAAGCCTCGAGTATTTCTTTTATGTATCTTTGTGGAATATTGAAAATAATAGATCGATTTTCGATACAACAATGCAGTTCACTTATTTCCAAATTGTTCACCTTGTTAGTTTGAACCTATGTATATTTTTTTTAATATTATAAAATACATAGATTGAAACTACCATAAATAAGTTTGTGTTTTACAAGTATGCTGCATTAAAATTAATGTAGATGATAATAATAAATAGTTTAATATGAAAAGTGAATTTTCTATCTACATTATAACTTGGAAATACAAAAGAATATTGCGAGGGAAGATCAACTTTAATGGCACACTTGGTACAAGGGTCGGGCACAGAAATTACATAAAAAGCGAAGTTCAAGAGGTCGAGATGTGATATATGATAGAGCATTCCGTTGAGAGACGTAAAGACTGGGAACTAGATAAATGCCTTTTGTAATTTTATACGTCGTAACGCGAAACTGATCGCGTTTGAACAAACTTTATTATTTATTCATTTTTACTAAACAAAATACTTGGAATTTATTTCGTTCTGATCAAACTGACAGCATTTTAAGCTCATTAATGATCGTTTAAAAATTTCCCGCTTGATTTAGCGTCATCCAACCATAGCTAAATACACACTCTGGAAAATGTATCGATTCATAATGCATACTGATATAAATTTTTTATCAGAGGGTAATAATTTTTCAAAAATCAACACGAAAAATAATATTTTATACTCGATGCAAATTAAGCAAACTAAAATATTACATGCAGATACTGTGTAAAGTGTATAAAAATGTTGTTGAAGGTAATTCTTAGAAAAATCCGCTTGATGGGGTTCAATTAAAGGAATAATTTATGATTAGTTGATTTGAATGTAAATACTTCAGAGTGCTTTCAGTCAAAACAATTTTTTCTCTACGTGGTATTTAAATGCATAAAGAAAATTGATTATACTTAGTATGAAGCATCAGCAGCTATACGTCATTTAATATTCTATGCAACAGAGTGACACCGGGAAACTACCCGGTAAAGTTTAGTTTCTCATTTTTGACGTAATACCCAAGGGGCAGTTGATGTATGGGTAAACTTACACGAAAACTTCATATAGATGATATCGTATTGAGATAAATAATTTAATACTGCTTACAGTTGCAATTGTTAGATGGATATTTACATCAGTTATGCATTTCCAAAATCATAAAATAGAAAACGTTTTCTATTTTTATTTGTTGTATATTTTTCACATGTAAAATAGTTATTTTGTACGAACGGTCATAATTATACCGTATGTATGTATGCAAATGTACACAAACATTGTGCTTCAAAGTATATCAAAATTTAATATTCGTCAGCATTGTACATTGTGTTTATTTTAATTCACTTTCAAATTGTCGTTGTTTTCATACAAATAAGAAATTTTTAATATGTAAATTTAAGAAAATAATACTTTTTTAGTAATTTGAAAAATAAAAACTTATTCATCCTCCTTTACATTTTATTAACAAGAGATAGAAACACAAATTCGTCGTTGCATCATTAAGGAAGTTATTAATTATAATTTAGAGAAGAGTCGTGCGAGTAGTAATGCAGGAAAATCTTTCGTTTGCTAGAGTTTATGAGACACTTATTTAGTCCATAAATCCTTCGGATTAGTTCAAAGAAAAATTCAGATTGCTTACATGAATCGCTATAAAATAATCAAAATTTTTATGGATTAACTGGACTTTGCAATTTCATCTAATAAAATAAGCATCAAACTTTATGACATGTTTTTAAAAGTCACATTGATAAGACAGTTGACATGAATATCATATTCGGGGGTTCTAAGTCTGCGACTTTAATGTTGGACATGCTATCGCTTTCTGTTTTATGCCTTTTTTATGAGCCAAGTAGTTTGATTCTCAATAAGCACATAAAAACTTCTAACGTTTAAATCAATATGCTATTTTTATATTGTCGTTGACTGCTAGCAATAATAATTATAAAAATAATTTAAATAATTATTATTGCTGTAGATGAAAAACTTTAGAAAGCCGTTGCCAATTCATTGGCACTTAGTTTCCTTAAACTTTATTATTTGTTCCAATATTAATATTATAATCTGCATAGAAAATGCTTGCGTTAGTAATTTTTCATTTATGTAATTTTTATTTAGAGAGAAAATGAACTACAAAATAATTTAAATAGCCTTTTTCAAACTTACAAAATTTTTATTGTTTTTCAGGCGCTTTGCAACCTAAAGTATAAAGTAAAATTTCCTAAAATTCAAATTAAGAGGCAATAATTTTAAAGCATAATATAAAGCTGCAACACTCTTTACTAAATTTCTATAATTCGCTTAATATGAATTATTTTTCTATGTTTCAGTCGTGAAAACTTTTTATAATCATCTAATCTATCTAAATGTAACGAAAAACATCGCTACCACAATTCACCCCCAAGGTTACCTACATTTTCACGTTTCGCAACTGCCGTGGGTAACGATTCAGCAAATTTGCGTCTTACTTTTCACGCGTCGACGATCCATCGGCATTCGGTTATAGCCGGTAACCCCCCGCAGAAAAAGGTTATCTCAGCTCAGGAGAGCAAATCTGCTACTTTTGCCGGGACGCAAAAAATAAATTGACGAGAAAGCCTAGGGGAGCTTCGCTTTTGGCATTACTAACACGTTCGGCAAGGCTTTTCTTTTTTCATAATCGCAAGTTATCTGACAAGGTTGAAAGAGTAATTTCTTTGTACAAACTGTGCAAAAAAAGTTTTGAGATTTAGAAATGTTTTAAGTCACGAGCACGTATCAATGTCAGTCGGTTGGTATTATATATTAAGCAGACGAGTTTGTTAAATCTACTTCATAATTTACAGGATTTAAAGGATAAAGCAAAGTAGCTTACGTTTTTCAAATAGCAACAAGTACTTTTTGATTACTTTCTTTGATTTTGAAGCTTATAAAGTACCGTCAAAGTATCTACTGAGAACAAATTATTGTATTTGAAAACAGAGTTAAATGTAGGAAACTTTAAGATTTTTGAAGATTTACGTGAAGCAGAACATTTATCCGGCTTACATTAACGGGAGAATACGTTTTGTAGATAATATTTTAATGCAATAAAAAGTTAATTATGAAAATGGGGATAAAATTGGGATGAAAGATAGTGTGAGATTTTAATTGGATGAATTTTCATTACGTGAAATTTGGACAGCGAGCGATCGAATCACTGTTAATAGCGTTAAACGCGTAGCAACATTTTAATTAATATTGAGTAAATGTATCGACTTTACATCAACAACCTGTAACATGGAAAAATAATTCAATTTGCGAGATGCCATCGAATCTACTTGAAATAAATTTTTGTGACTTTTAAAAGATACAGTTCATAATAATTGGTTGTTATATCAATTATGAAAAATTTATCTTTTATTTCATTCAAGGAATTTTAAATGGAATATCTGACTTGTTAACTATTTCTTAGTACATATTCAACAGAGGAGAAATATCGTGATAGTTATCGCGCAATGTAGATTATTCGTGTACTTAAAACGTTCGTTATGTGCAATACACTGAGAATTTAGAGTACCTATATGTAGAATAAGTTCCCAACTTTTGTTTCGAAAAATAAATAAAGATAACGCTATTAATTTCGTTCAACATACCGCATTAAATTTCAAATGCATTGCGGAACAATTCGTTATAATCATTCTACAATTTACATGATTTATATCCATAGTGTGATATAAATATTGATAGAAAAACCCTTTGGTAGAATGAAAAACTCTTTATATAGAGTACTTCTTGACTAGCATTTGTCAATACTTTAAACATTGTTTCATATTTTAAGTATAGTTTAACCTCGACATTTACGTTTTAAATTTTAAAAGAAAGTTATTGATTTTATGTAAATGTACATGCCGTACATTTGTCTGCGAGTCCAAACGAGTGTTTTACCTGGCATATTCTATATTTTTCTAAATAAACTGTTTATTTTCTCGTATATTTTCTGTTTGTTTCAATGCAGCAACAGCTGTTATGCTTTATTTTCGAGAATCTTTTACCATTATTTTCACAACTCGTACAATTTGTACGGAGAAATGAAATTTTCATGTAAAAAGTACCTTGTGGAATATACCGTGCTCTACGTAATGAATGAGTTTAGTAATCCTGATTAAACACAGATTTATACTTTAATAGCTGGGATTAAAGTGACCAATAATATTTTTAAGATGTTTATATAATTTATGAGCTATGCATTTTTCACTTTTGCATAAACCTAAGTTTTCTTTATACTATTTCCTATAAATCATTTTTCTTCAAAACCGACATCCGAATAAATGTCATTTCGCCACACAGCAGCATGGCCTATTTCCCAGTCTACAGGACGGACTTTTATTCGATTTCGCTAAATTCGATTCGACCGCGCATACGCGTTCAAGCCTAACTCTCACTTTTGCATACATACCTAGGAGGCAAATCAGATGTGCGTGCGTGGGTGGAAAATCGCAAGTTCCTTATCGATCGGAACCCCGGTCAGATTTAGGGATACTCGCCTTGCATACAGTGCTCCTCTTATACAGCGTTGGCTGCTTGAATTTCCTCTCTCTCGCGCGCGCTCCAAGTCGAGTATATATACAAGCAGAAGGGCGCCGCGACGCTTACGAGCAGTTTCAATTTCCGGCCAGCTCAGCGGGGACTTTCTGCCTATCTGCACCAGCCGCTCGTTCGAGGACTTTCTCCGCGCACAACCGCCCGCGCCCAATCGACACGCTTACCCACACACACACACACACACACACACATACACACGTGCAACGACTCGTTACGTGTGAATTAATTAGTTCAGTTAATTAGAGCCTGAGCCCTGCTGGGCGCGTACGGATATGTAGGCATGTATATACACAATGCACAAACAGAGAAGTTCGGACAGTAAAGTTGCTGGATATAGTCTCCGCGGCTACACTTCGATTAAGCGGCGAATAATGACCTTTAGAGCTTTATGTACGTGCACATCAGTCAGTCCGCGAAGGATTCTAGACTTGGCAGTAGTATATATATATATATATATATATACGCTTTGAGACGCGTCTTGAGAACTTCACTGCATCCACCGTCTGGTATATAGAGCAATGCTTTGGCGCGTGTCTCCGGGCTCTTTTATATTGGACCTTACTGCGGGTAAGTGCGCGCGGATGTGCGGTATGCGGGAGACTTAACTGGTATTGGAAAATCATTGTTTATATATATGTATGAATTAATCCAGTAGTGTAAGATTATTACGTTTACAGTACATAATATATAATTGGAAAATTAAAATGCAATCCAAGTCGATTTATACATGTCACATTGAATATATTCGATAAAATAAATATTTTTATTCAATGCACATTGTTTTAGTATACGCAAATCACGAAATTGGTCTGTCCAGTACTTATTGTACAGACTTTTACGGCGCTTATCGCCGCGTAATACCTGCGCGACATTAAATGCACGAGCTTTTAGTACGACGTAATAAACTTTATTTGCAAAATATAATTTACCAACTATCCTGTGAGCAATATTTGCTTAATCCCGCTGTCGCAACATTAAACGATATAACTCGTTAAACAATCGATATATACGCACAGCGATAAAATATGTACACAAAGTCCAAGTTCATATAAAATCCAAATCACGCTGATTAAACAAATATATAGATACGGATTAAAGTAGAGTCTCCCGCGTGGTTAGTCGCATTTGCGAGCTTCGAATATATAATATGCTTAGCTACTCCTTGCGCGCATGCAAGGCTCCGCGAGTTGACCTTCGACCCGCGATATCGAGAGCGCAGCCTACGTTTATATACATACATGCCTACAGGCCGCACGTGATTCCCCGTTAGCATAGACGTAAGCCGTTGGCCTGCTTCTCTCTCTCTCTCTCTCTTTCTCTCTCTCTCTCTCTCTCTCTCTCTTCCTATTGTTTTTCTCTCTAATTATCGCATCTTTCACGCTCTCTGTCTCTCTCTCGTTCTGCATTCTTTTGCTCGGCGCGGCAAGCATGGCGGCCCTTTACGAGCACGTAAAGCCCAGCTTTGTGTCGCTACTTAACTTATATATCTGCGGGGGATGTTGTTGCTTTCAAAGGGACTCTACGAGAGATTCCGTGGTGACTTTTTTTTACGGCTCTAAAGAACCTGGCTATAGAAAAACTCGTTTGTCGTTATTTAATTTGCGTTATTGCGCTCAAGTAGATCGAGTTTCGTTGTACATACATTTAGATAGGAATAATCATTTTGCGGATGTAAAATCATGTTTATGCCCGATATATATATTCCGATAGTGATTTGCTTAGTAGCTCGGGTGAAACACGTGTACGTATGGATTTGGGATTTTAAGGATTTTCAGAGAGAAATTGAATGGCGGTGATACTCGATACCCATTTTTCCGGATGAAAAATTTAAATTGGCATTTTCGTTAGGCAACAAATGAGTCAATCGAATTTTGATTGATGGCCTCAGCGTTGAATTCGTGAGTTTTTTTTGCTCCTCCCCACACATGTAAGCTTTGTATTTCCAATTGTTTAAAAGAGAAATGCATGAAAATTTCCAAATATTCGTTTAATTTAATTTCTGTGCTAAATGCAGCTTTTATAGAAAGCCCTCCTCTCTAAAATCATAAAGCAATACAAAGTATAATTAATTTCAATTGAAATTAATATTACCACTTTAGTACGAGAATAAATTTTGCAATATTAATAATTTCCCATGTTCAATACATATATGAATTTATTCTAATTAATGTCGTTTTTACTTTACAGGTGAGTACAGATATTATCGCCCTACTAAATTCCGTCTACCACGTAAGTTTATCCATACAATTAACAGTCAATCAATGTCACGCAAAAAAACTACATATTTATCCACCCAAAAAAAATTATCATTATCATTTACATAATACACAAAGAACCGATCAGACTCAACACGCCAAAATAAAAGCATATGATTCCAAGTGGCAGCTCTGAGCTCCCAAAAAATTTCCACGAAAGAAGCATCAGTACGAGGTCGAGCAAAGGCAAACACATCATCTCAACTCAGCTCAGACCCCCGCCACGCACACATCAAACGTCTATTTTTACAGTCAAAACCATAGCATATATACGAAAGTAAAATTACCAAACACACACACACACACACACACACACACACACACAGACACACACCACCCAGATCTCCTTACAAGCTATCAGATCTCCGTACACCCTCGTCCGAAACTTTTCATTAAACTCCCATTCGTGCGCCAGAGTCATTTGGATATAACCGCGAAGATAAAAAGATTAGGCGCGTATACACGGCCGGCCGCGGCGTGCGGTAGAGTAGTACACGCAGCTCTCTCTCTCTCTCTCTCTCTCTCTCTCTCTCTCTCTCTGTCACACACACACTCACACACACACACACACACACAAACAACCTCTCAAGCAAATTTCCCCCGGGTAAGAGGAGAGAGAAGAGGAGGGCTTGACTATATATAAGTTCTCTTAGCACTCACACATGCACACTCGTCCTTTGGAAGGCGACTGCACACGTATAACGCCTCTCGCGCCCATGAATATTCCTTCGCTGCCGCGCTCTCTATACAAAAATCGATCGCGCCAATTTCGCGCCCTCCAACTACACATACCCTCTATATCTCGCGATATGCTCTTCGTCGCATATATATATACGTATGTACATATGTGTATGCGAGTTGGCGCTCGAGGTCGCTAAGGGTCACGTACATACCTATCCTTATACATCGGAATATACCTCTCTCTCTCTCTGCATTTTCTACCTCTCGTACGTACATGGACCTCCGCCTCTCTCTCTCTCTCTCTCTCTCTCTCTCTCTCTTTTGAATTTCATGATCTGCTCGCGGGGGGTGGTGCACGCGCGCGCGCACGACGCTTATAGCGTTTCGACACAGAACGCGACTCGCGCCTCGCAGCTTATCTCGAGCTTATCATTTTTGAGAGAAAATGTGAATATGTTTATGGCGCGAGAAACGTGGGTAAGGGGAAAGGTAGCTCTTATCCCTTTTAACTTGCAAAGATTTCACGGCTGCTCGGAATACACATATATATGCTACTACATGGCGTTTTTTTGTATTTTCTGGGTGAAATGTCGATGTGTATACCCGTTCATAAATAGGTACACAGAAGAGGATCAAAATATTAGAATGCGATGGGTTGCGGAAATATACTTGTTGTGCAGAAGCAATTATTATGCTTTCATATGCAATTCAAGACCGCTTTTGTTTGATAAAGAAAGCTAATGGAGTGTGCGAGTAAAAACAAAGAAAAATTCAATCGATCTCGAGGAGTATATATGTATATACGCGCTTCGATGCCACGAGCGAGGAAAATTAGTTTACAAATAGGTATACAAAAGGAGAATATTTTCAATCGCAGAAATAAAGCCGTCGCAACGAATAAGCATCGCGGTTATATACTGTAAAAATAAATAAAATAGAAGAGATTAACTCGATTACAAACGCTCGCACATTTTATATTCGATCGGCGCGTGCACGGAAAATAAATAAAATCGCATATATAACTGGGAATTTTATTTACGCGGTTGTGTTATCCTGTTTATGCTGGTTTGCACGTGTTGATTCGCGTCGCGGTGAGAAAAAATTAGTTCAGTCGGTCCGTTTCGACTGACAAGCGGAATATTCTCAGTGACATTAAAACTGCTTTTCACGGTGAATTTCATATTTACCGCAATCGGTATTTATATAGCTGCGTGGAGATGTTGAACCGAATTAAAAATACATTTAAAAATGTTGATAATTTGATTTATGCCGCGAGTTATGCATACGAGTAGTCGCGATTATATGTAAATATACAATTGCTGCAGTTTAAAAAAAAGCTTCTGTCGCAAATGTATTATTAAATTATTTCACTTGTTTCGAAAAGCCAGTTGACAGAATTTCCATTTCCATTTTAAACATACTACATACGAAAAGGCTAAAAAAAAATTTTTCTCAAACGAAAAGTACCATAAGAGTATACGCAAACCCGTTCGAATGAAAGAATTTCTAATTAATATCGCATACACACACGCTCGTATATGCAAATTTATCGCGGCATAAAACGCGAATCTCGTGAGCTAAAAGAATAACGCGCGCGCCCTACTTCCAGACAAATACGCGCGCGCGCAACGCAAAAAAGAATCGAACCGATGAAATTGCGCATGATTTCAGAAAAAAAACGCTGTCACTTTCTCGCTTTCAACTCTTCGATGGTGGTGGGAACAGTTGGTTGAACGGCTGAGCACCGGCGCGCGTCAAAGTCGTAAAATGTGACTTTACTGCCGGGCCATTACCTTATTAATGGCACGACACTTCTACGCGGCGAATTGAACGATAAAGCGTATATGCGTCGCTTCTCGCGCTACCGCCGCCGCCGTCGCACATGTCAAATTTGTTTTGCTCGCGCAGCTCCTATCTGGTATATATACCCAGTGGTGCTGTTATAGAAGAGGAAAGTGCGTGCAGCATTTATATATGCGCGCTTAAAGGGCTACGCACGATAATCATTACTTATTATGTTGCGTGGGCATATCGGATAATGAGTGTCATTTTCGATTGCGAATGGAAGCGAGAGGCTTTAAATAAGTTGCAGGGTCATTAGTATTATAGCGAATTGCCTGAGTGAGCTGCGCGTAATGGGAAATAAATTTCAATTTATATATACGTTTTAAGGATTTCGTTCACAATCATTATTGTCACATTAGGTACGTAAATCATTCGCGATATAGCATGATAATTATGGCGTATAATTTTCGGATGTGGGGTATAAGAGGTTTTGATTTTTCTTTTTTATGATTAAATCGACATTAATTTATTGCTCGCTCATCAATTTGACGTTTATGACAAAGTCTTTAGTCCAAAATCATATTTGGATTACAAAAGCTACTTCCTTTTACATATATTTACGCAACATATATACACGATTAGACATTTTCATTTTTCGTATTTTTCAACTAGTGGAGTATCAAGAAATTTTGCCGAATAAACTTTTCTCTGTGCCAGCAAAATTTCTCGCAAAAAAAATTCAAAAATCGATATCAATCGTTTTCTTCTAATCAAGGAAAAGCATTTACTTTACATTAGCTGAACAAGCTCAGCTCGCAAGCTCAAATAATAAGATCGCATTCTTGCGCGCGCAATTCCTCGAAATACCAAAAACCTCCGCGAAAGTAATTAAAAAATTTGTTCCTCTCTTCCTCTCTCATCATAGTCTAACCGCACCCGTAGCACATTATTCCTTAATTGAAAAACTCGCGAACAAAACTCGCACTAACGTATACCCGCGTCCTCGCCCTCGTCCAAACATAATATAACTTAACCAAACACGAGTAGGTATATAAGCGCGTTAAACAAAAAATACAGCGCTTTTTCGACGAATTTGACGAAGATAGGGAGAAAAGCGCCTCGTTCAATCCGTGGAAAAGATGGGCGCACGCGACGTAATTACGGCCAGAGCATGAACGCCGCAGCTTTGCCGGCGGTGGGGGAATTAACTCTTGGAGCTTTTTTCCGCATTTCCCACCGGAACGACGACGTCCGCTATACCGTGTTTCCTTCGCCTCGATCTCTATATATATTCACACACACACTCGTAGCGTATATGAAAGTCTTTTTTTTTCCTTTGCTCGTACAAAAAGTCGGGGAAATAATGGCGAGGAGACCCATGCGGATGACTCGAATCGTCGTCGTCGTCGTCGTCGGTGGCGGCGGCCTTCTCCATTTCGTATATGACACACGTGAACTTCTCTCTACTCTCGTTATTTTTTCCCCCTTTTGCGTGCGCGCGCGTTAAATACTCGTGCTCGTGACTTTGATCGTTCGTTTAGTCAACGCGGCATAAACTTTCGCGAGCTTTAACCAAGGCCGCGGCGCACTTGGAAGGCAGAGAGGTAAAAAAAAGAGGAATATTGAGGGAAAAAGGAGCTTTTAGTCGGGGAAAGAGCGAAAAAATTGAGTCGAGAATGTTTTGGAAACTCCTGCATTTTCTCGGATCTGACTGTGTTATGCTGATTCAGGATTAATTTTACTTTGGATGAGAAATTTTTGTTCATCCTTATTTAGCGTATAACAAGTAAAAAAATGTTAATAATGAATCGATCAAACTACTCCATGACAACAGCTGAATAAGGACAATTCAAAGAAAAACGAAGAAATAAAAAATTTATATACTTTCACTTATGTTTAGTAGTAAATCCATAAACTCAGAAATACGCAGTTTTATTTAATAAGTTACACTTTGTACAATTGATCGCAATGTGTTTATATGTTCGTGGACTTGGATGCGCTCGAGAGCCAAGTTTTACGACCGAGAGATATATCGGCGTTTCCTCTTCATCCGACCCGCGTCGTGGACTCAGTGGCGGCCATCGTAAATCTGTTTGAAAACCCAACCCTTTGTCAAAGTGTCCCCTCGTATAGGAAAATCGAATGTCGTCTTTGGCTATTTCCTTCTTCTCATTCTCTTTTCGGGGATTCGTATCAGTGCGTATGATTTTCCGACTGATTGAGTTTTTTTATAGACCAGCGAGTGGGAGCTATTCTTCCTTTATGTTCCTATTTCGAATTGGTAATGTGAGCGCGAAAAAAATCCAAGAATTTGCTCGACTGCTATATATGTTTACTTTCGCTTGGATGCGTAGGCTTATGCGATAATATAAATTCTTAATAAAAGCAAGAATATGAGATTTTACGTGGACGATTTATGGGATATAAATTGCTATAGTTTTAACGAAACTGTTATCTTTATTCATGTGCGTAAATTTTTATGAAAAATTCTTTTAGTAGCAGTGATAAACACGCTAAAGTGTTCAATGAAAATTTAATACAGAGAGAAATTGAAATTAGTGATTCTCGAAATCCAAATGAAAACTTAGAATTAAATTTCGATAATATTGTTATGAAAGAGTGTGAATTTGAAAATGCCAAAGAACTCAATAATGGTCTCTGTAATAAAACGAATAATAAAATAAAAAATTTGATACTATGTGTTAACATTAGAAGTTTAAATGCAAAGGAGGACGCCGGTAGCGGCCTACGGTCAAACTTGGCATGAATCCTATAAAATCGACTTCAGCACAAAGAATTCTTAAACTCTGAAGTATTTGAATAAAAAATGTCTTCTCTATGAAGTGGAAAATATAAAAAAGTGATTTCTTCTAATTTTTAATACTAGATGTCAGATGAAATCTTGAGTTTTTCACTTATTTTAACAAAATTGACTTGAATTTTTTTTATATTTCCGCGCATTTTCCCCGATTAAATTTTATTCCAATATTAATATTTTGATCAACTCTAAAGAATAAAAAAATTTTGTACGTTTATCTAGGTTTATTTATTTTCTACGCATTCGTCGGCGTCCTCCTTTTGAATAACTTGAGGCCTTTATTGAGAGCTTAAATAAAAACCTATTATTATTATATGTACAGAAACTTGGTATTTAGCTTACCCTCAATATTATAACTTAATGGGATATAATAGCTATTATAACGAAAGTAAAATAAATAAAGCCGACGGAGTAATGGTATATGTGAAGAATAATATTTTTGAAAGTACAAATATTATAGAAGTAGATAGATTAAAATTTATAAATACAAATGTCAAACTTACGACTGGGGAGGCTATGAGTGTTACGGAGATTTATAGATCACACGATGTGCTAAAAATGGAATTTATACATAACTTGCAAAAATTCTTAAAAGATCAAAAAAATACGAAAAACCATTGCATTGTAGGTGATTTTAATATTGATATATTAGAGAACAATATTGCGAAATTTGAATTGAATGACAAAATTATTACTCAATAGTACTTAAATAATTTTTTTGAATATAAATTTGCACCTAGTTACCTAGGTATAACAAGACCGTCGCTAGACAACATAAAAGGTACTTGTATAGATAATTGTTTCGTAAAAAGTAAAAATATAAAAATAGATTCTTATAAGATAATTAATCCTTTCAAAGATCATTATCCATTAGTAATAAATATAAATCAATTAAATACATGACAGTCAAAACAGACAAACATATTACATATAAACTATAATAGCCTTAAAAATATTTCTAAAAAAGTTAATTGGAACTGTATATTATTGGTGCAGGATCCAAATCAAGCAATAAATACTTTAATAGAATTAATACATAATTTTACCAAAAAGGCTACTAAAAAAAGAATAAATAAAAATAAAAAATTAGTACCAAGGAAAAAATGGATTACTACAGCAATATTAGTATCTTGCAGTAAAAAGGAAGAGTTGTATATGTTATGGAAGAAAAAACCAGTTTGTCTAAACTTAAAATATGAATATCAAGATTACAATAAAATTCTTAATAAAGTAACAAACGAAGATAAACTCAAATTTGATAATGAACAAGTAAAGAAAAATGTCGACAAACCAAGGCAATTGCGAACTATAATAAACTCTAAATTGAGTAAAAATAACGTACAAAACAAATCAATTGATTATATATATGACAACAATAAAAAATAGAGGATAAAACGGAAATTGCTAATATTATGAATAAATATTATTGTACAATTGGTAATTTACTTAGTCAACAAATTGTAAACTGCGGAAAAGATACAATACAATTACCAGATAGAAACAATGATACAGTGTTTTTAAGTCCAACTGATGAGTATGAAATTTACAAATTAATAAAGGCAATGAAAAATAAATCGAGTGGAGTAGATAATATAAATGTTATGACTTTAAAAGTAATTGCAAATTATATAGTAACACCTCTACAACATATATATAATATATGTATTGCAGAAGGCATTTGGCCGGATGAGTTAAAAAAGGCTGAAGTAGTACCCCTGCATAAAGGTGGAGATAGGTCTTGTAAAAACTATATAGACCAATTTCACTTATTTCCAATTTAGCTAAAATTTTCGAAAAAATAATTTATACTAGACTGTTTTCTTTTTTGAATAAGTATAACATAATATCAAATAAACAATTCGGCTTTGTAAAAAGTAGGGGATCTACTGATGCATTAAATTATATAACTAACAGAATATATGAAAATCTGGACAAAAGTAAACCTATAATCACAGCTTTTTTGGATCTTGCCAAAGCTTTCGACACGGTGACTCATAAAATTTTGTTAGACAAGCTAGAAAGACATGGTATAAGAGGAAATTCTTTAAAATTGCTGACAAGCTATCTCTCTGATAGAAAACAAAGAGTAAAAATAAATGAAAATAAAAGCAATTACAGAATAATTTCAACTGGAGTTCCGCAAGAAACCATTCTAGGGCCAATACTCTTAATACTTTATGTAAACGATCTACTGAATGATATGCCAAACGAATCAATAGTCTCCTACGCTGATGACACTGTCATCATTTCAAGCGATGACACGTGGATGGCAGCGGGGATCAAAATGAATCAGTATCTAAGTAATGTTGCTGGATGGCTTGCTCTAAATAAGTTATCTTTAAATGTGGCTCAAACTGTATATATAATATATGGTAGCTATTGTGATAGTGTCCCTGACACAATAAATATTAATATAGGCAATTGTACACTTAGAAGAGTAGAATACTACAAATATTTAGGTTGGTTTTTTGACTTCAATACGAAATGGGACAAACATATTGACTACTTAGTTAAAAAAACTAAATATTTAATATTTATTTTTGCCAAAATTAAAAATACTATGAAAAGAGAATCTTTAATGATGATTTATTATGCTTTTTTTCATAGCTTAATAAGATACGGCGTAATAGCATGGGGAGGAGCATATAATAATCATCTAAATCTCGTTCAAAGAGCCCAAAACAAAATAATAAAGATAATTAATAAAAATAGATTTCATCCAAATGGCCATATACTTACTCCAACACAATTGTTTTGATTAGAATCAATAACTTACCATTACAATAATCTAAAGGAAATCTACAAAAATAATAATAATAATAATAATAGAAATAAGAGTATTCAATTATCAAAAAGAGGTAAACGAATAAGTGAGAAAAATAGTTACATTGTAGCTATAAAAGAATTTAATAAACTTTCAAAGGATCTCAAGGAATTAACATTTTCCAAAGCATTGAAAAAAAAAAATTAAAAAAGTTCAATTTGAATAGTATACAGCACTTGCAATAATTAATAGAAATTAAGATGTTCATATTTTATATTTTATGTGGTGATACATTAATGTAATATTTACAATTAAGTTTTCAAAGTTTATATGGTGGTAGATAAATTATAAAACATAGAAATAAATAGTTATTTTTAATTTTTTTTTAGTTTAAGGTAAATTAAGTTTAAGACCAGCCTATGTACAAGTAACTATGTTTACTTCTGTAGGAGTGTTGCATGTAAAGATTTGTAAAGGCGACAAGTTCGTCGCTAAACCCTTTTTGTAATACTATTTCATGGTCAATAAATACAATACAATACAATAAATACAATATGTCAAAATCAACGTTTTGAATAGTAAAAGCAATGTTTTTCATTCAAAATAAAAACTATTGTTTGCGTATTTCCTCAGTAAATTCAGATTTATCAAAACCTATTAAAATATGCATTTGATCACCGTTTGAGTCAATTACGACGATAATTTACACAGATCACACACCCAAACCCTATCCTAAACAAACAGTATCAGTAAAACCGATCCATCACGAATCGTTTCTGCGTCCAAAAAAAGCACCTCTAACAGCGCTCGACACGCGCCCCTCTACTATATATAGAAAACCTAAGACAGAGCGAGAAAAAGAAAAGAGAGAAACTATACACAGTATGAACACGTATCGTTGGCGTGTCCGAGCTCCAAGAAGAAAAAAATCTGCGCCACGTATGTATTATAAGGTCGCATGTCGAGGCTTGGCAAAGTCCACGCGCATCGCGCATAACCCAATACACTAATTGTTATTCTCGATTATGCGTCTCTCCCTGCCCCTTTATATACGCGAACGACATCGATACCCCCCCCCCCCCCCCCCCCC